>CABFOQ010005281.1:7652-31169 GCA_900660455.1 Gephyroberyx darwinii
TATCAAATCAAAATCAAATCAAATCCCTGTTACAGTCTCTAAGGGCTTCATAGTGCCCAACATGTGAAACAATAAATGGTTAGTACATGACATTCCCCAACCTTAGACCCTCACAGAGGACAAGGAAAAACTCCCAAAAAACCTTGGAAATGGAAAATGGAAGAAACCTTGGGAGGGGCTACTCAGAGAGGGATCCCCCTACCAGGACGGTTGGGCGTGCAATAGATGCCGAGTTTGGGCAAGCAGCGTATACAGAGTTCATAAAAGTTTATTATGGTGGACATCCAGATCTGATGTGGGGCATCACAGCACACGGCAGCTCAGTCGGTGTCATCGTAGGACTAGGGACCACGCAGACGCCAACACTGCCCAATATATAGAATATAGGGGCTTTGATGGAGAAAGTTTAGTATGGACTGTGGAACAGGCAGGAGGGCTCTGCCCAAGGACCCCAGAGTGCCATCTGACTTGTAGGGAGTTAAAAGGTCAGTAATGTAGCCAGGGACTAAACTAACCCTAACCCTAAGATACGCTTTAAAAAAGTCACTAAAATCACTAAAATGTTAAAATCGATTCTAAAGCTAACAGGCAGCCAGTGCAGGAGGGCTTGAGTGAAGCGGGAGTGAAAGGAGTTGCATGAATGCCATGCATGAATCAGCTGAGTATAGCAGTGGTTTAATTTTTTTAATAATTCTGAAGTCAACAGGTTTGCACATGACTTCACAAACCCTTTAACTTGTTTGCCAAAAGCTAAACACCCAAGGTTCTTGGTCACAGGTTTCACATTAGAGGCTAAAATACCCAACTTGCTGCGGATCAAATTATGGGAGTCAGGAGGACCAATACCAACAATTTCACATTTATTATCCTTAAGTTGAAGGACGTTCTCATAATATAACTGTGTTTATTGATTTGCAAACAGAGTGATTTAGAAATGAAATCTGAGTGAAAAAACGTTTCCCCCCATATTTTTGCAGAATTGGTTTAAGGGTGTCAGGACACAGGTCTCATGTTGTAGTGTTAGTGTATAAACTGTATAAACAGTTGTTGATACAGTGCCCGATGCCCATGCGCAACTCCTGCGCAACACCGCCCTCCAGTGGCCGTGATGGGAAACTGCAGTTTGGAAAACTTGCCGTGGCATCCTCGTTCACTTAACGCCATCATTTGTTGGGAAGGGAAATGTAGGCCCAATCCCAATGTCCCCCCTAAAGCCTAAACACCAAAACATGTTATGTACGATTGTGGGTTTGGGACTTTTTATTTTACGTTTTTTACTTTCTTCACAACAAAGCACTTAATGGACCGACTGCCTGATCTGAACGTCTTCCAGGCTCATGCCTTACAGAGTGGACGAGAGGTGATCGGCAAATAATCACTTTACTGTTTTTTGTCAAAACAGCATCATTAAGCAGAAATGGTTGCTGAATAAACATTTGTCCATACATTTGTTTGCCGTTTTTTTAACGCTTCCGGGCTTCCCCTGGTAACCCTGTATTCAACATCACAGTGCTATGAACTGTGGGCAATTCCCTCAGGCAAAGTCTGCAGAGACGCGGACTTACGGAAAGTGTGCATAAAGGGCTCAAAAAGTCTGCGAGAGAGTCCTCATGCACTTGACGATTTGACAGTGGGGCAGCCCTAAACCCTCGCACATGTAGCGGGAACGCGCCTCAAAGTCCGTGAGTCCGTAAGTGTGGACATTGGGATTGGGCCGTAAAGTTCCTGTGCGTTGTATTTGAGATTTACGCAGCCTATGACACAACAGACGTCATGTAGCCCCATGTACAAGTACGAGAGCAGAGAGGTGCAGAAGAGGCAATAAACACAACACTTTTATTAAAAAAAATACTCCAGCTATTTTGCCCAATGTTTCAGCCAATCAAGCCCGAGACATTTATCGGTATGAGTGTTCTTTTACTTTGACTACATGTGAATTATGAACTGCACGTTGTTTTACTTTTGTCGTTGAGCATTGCTTCAGGTGTGTCTGTACAAAAACTGCCGTGACCCGGATTCGAACCGGGGTTGCTGCGGCCACAACGCAGAGTACTAACCACTATACGATCACGGCGAGCTATGCTTCAGATAGGAAGCGTGTGGAATACCCTCACAACCTGATCTCAATTAATTGGTTTAGAAAACAATTCCAAGTGACGCTGAAATGCCAAATACACGTAATTTTCACAGTTCAATATGGAAAGTGAAAGTGAGCCTCACAATTTCTGTATCAAATACATTTAGTCAATCTCATTGAGCAATAACTGATCTAGTTAGCGCCGAGGCAAAGATGGTTTATGCGTCGATCAATAGTACTGGCGCATCTTCTGGTCTGCAAAAATGGGCTTGAAAGCTCACGCATTCCCTGCAACTTTGCCTCTAGATTTCAGCTCTGGGTGTTCACACTACTTTCGGATTGGTGTAATACATAAAGACATACATGAAGAGGTATTAGATGTAGGCCAACCCTGCCCATTACTGTCAATGATCCGGCGGTACCTAGAATAGAAAAAGGAAAAAGGGGCGGAGTGAGCCCTCTTTTACTTGCCTCTCAGAACGCAGTGACAGCGGGGGTGTGGCTTGTGGCAGTTTAAACACGCAGTGGCTATCCGATTGGCCGAGAGTTGTTCATCCAAAGCCATTCAAGCTGTTCTCTTCTGTTATTGGATTAGACGCATCCCTCCCTCGCCTACTATTGGCTGAATAAACAATGCATTCGATTTTCAAATTGGCGTTTCTGAGTATGTTATTGGGAGGAACGTGTTTTAACGTTGTTCGAAAGTTAGCACGCAGGGCAACAGGAGGTTTGTGACCAAGTTAACGTCGTTCGGAAACCATATGAATTGCTCGGCGCCGCATTTAACAAAGCTAAGTGGCATGTAGTTAGTCACTTTTTTGTACACATTTAAAATGTCTGAAACAGCGAATTCTACGCGGAAGGGATTCCTGGACTTCAGTCCAATAAAGAAGGACGACAGCAACAAAGAAAATGACGTTCCTGTTTTGAGTTTGATCCAGTTTTCCAAAGCTCCGTTTGTGACATTTGGATCTGTAAAGTTGGGCACCTCCAAATCGGCTATTCTGCGTATTGAGAATCCCACCGAGGATGCAGTAGCGGAGGTTACAATCGACAAGATCCCATCATCTAAAGGTTTTTCTGTGGACCAGAGCAGATTCACAGTCCAGGTAAGTGAAAAAAATAGATAAATAAATTAATGTTTAACAAACATTTGCGAACGAGTTTGCGATCCTCCGAGTGAGCAAACGTAGTCGCATGTTTTTTCTTGCACTAACATTAGCCAATGTCCTTTTAATCCGGGGCCACGATTCATGCCCTTCTAAGGACTGATGCACAACCAAATGAACACGCTATAGGTGAAATAACCTTTAAAACATCATCTACTGATCTGACACAACCTTGCTATACTTGAATGTAGCTGCAGGAAGGTGAAGCAAGCAGGAGTGCTATAGCCGAAACGTGTCCTACTCCCTGCTGTCACATCCAGGAACTTCATTCAGTTTTAGACCTAGAAAGGTTTCCTCTTTTTCTCCAGGACTTCAGTTTTAATGGTGACGTAGTGTTGAATGGCATTAACACTATTACTACTATCGTTCTCTGAGGCCTTGATGCTTTTTGTGTCATCCTGATCACATTTCTGGGCTTTTTATCTGCAGCCTGAAACATCATTCAGCCTGACAGTGACCTGGACCCCGACAGAGGAAGGTGGAGTCCGAGAGCTCATCATCTTCAATGCCAATGGGGTCCTCAAACACCAAGCTGTTCTGCTTGGGAGAGCAGAGGCACCAAAAAAAAAAAAGGTAAATGTTTTCATTTGACTGACTACATTGACTTTTGCAGCTGCTAATCAAATGCTAGTAGCAGGCCTCTGTGATCCCGGCTTAGTCTTCTTGCTTTTAGTCACGTTGTAGTTGAAAAATGTTGAAGGAGGAGAGACATGGCGAGTGACCCAATCATCATCGTTCATATTCACATGTAGCCTCAGTTGTACATCACAAGGGCAGTAGTGCAGCATCACCTAGAAAAACTGCATTCAAGTCAAAACTACACGGCTCCTCATTTTTGTTTCCCTGTGTTTCAGAAAAGCTTATGGGATTCAATCAAAAACAAGAGGCCGGGTGAACGACCCGCAGCACCCAGGGGCAAGAAAACAGAACCCTCTCTGAAGATCGCAGCTAACAAAACTTTCCAAGTGTCCCGAAACCAGCAGTACAAGCGGGAAAAGTCCCGAAGCCCACTCGCATCACTCAACAAAGGGGTTGGGGTGAGAGAGAGGTCCCTCTCAAAGCGCAGTCCCATTGAAGGCTGCACTAACCCCGAGCAGCAAAGAGCTTGTAAACCCACTCAGAAGCAAAGGTCTCTGGCCTGGTCGGAGCAGGCCCACTTGGAAAATGTCCACAGTGTTCAGAAGAACTCTCCTGTTGTCTTGCTTGTCCCAGCCGTCAAGCTGATGGATGGCTTAGTAGGCAAACCTGAAAACGGAGAGCTCACCAGAGTGCTGAACAGGACGCTCTCACCTGTAGGGACGCCAGAGAGGTTTAAAACCCTCATGCCTCATATTCAATCAGTCGAAAGTCTGGCTCCTGACCAAAGTGACAGAGCATTACCTGGAACTCCAGTTCTGTCTGTGAGAGATGCACTGGCCCTCATTGACTCTGATCTGCCCCACGTTAACGTCAGCCCTCCGGACACTTGCTCCAGTTGCGACCTTTCAGATTCATTGGAATCCAGGAGTGGGAATCATGGCTGCGGGCCTGATAAACCGGCCCTTAACGCGATTCCTGATAGCCCGGAACAGTCAGAGTCCAACGAGCCAAGGCTTACCTTCTTTGTCAACAAAAAGCCTGTCGCAAACCAGGTTGTCGCTCCAGAGGTAGAGGTCGACCATGCCGCCCTTAGAGTCAAGAAGGCTTCTTTTACCTCCGCCACAGTAACCAAGAGCAAAGCACCAGCGGCGGCAGCACCCCTGGAGGTGACTAACCCAGCTGGGAGGAAAGTGACTAAGTCAAGGCGAAGGCTCTTGGAGAAAACACTTGACTTGTCTGATGGCAGCAGTCAGTGTGAGTCTAGACCAGGAACCCCATGCCTCCCCGTTATAGACCTGGACACAAAAACCGAGGAGTGGCAGAGCTCTCAGGCAACCAGCTCCCCATATAACGGACAGCAAGCCTCCTTCAGTATCACTCCAATGCGCGACGATCCGTGCACACCCGTCACCTTCCCAATCACCCCTCCATCCGTAGTTCCAGTTCCCTTCACTTTCCCAGCCACTTCCCCCTCGCCCTTGGTCGCATTCACTGTCACCTCTCCTCTGCCTTCGGGTCCACCCTCGCCTCTTCACAGCAAACTCTCATCAAACTCTTTTCCGCCTCAGTCTGTTCAGGAGGACTTGACATTCCCCGTGCACAGCCAGACTGAGTTTAATATGGCAGCGAGGAGCAAGAAGAGGAAGAGCGATGAATATTTGAGGACTGAGACATTTGAGGACGTTGAGAAAACAGAGTGGGTTAAGAGGAGCAAGGTGGCGGCTGTAAGGAGGGAGCCCACAAGATCAGAGAAGAGACGCTTATCACAGAGGCAGCAGCCAAGAAAAACAGGTCAGCAAATGTGAAGCGAATCTGGTGTTGAATGACAAATTCAGACATTGTCAAAAAGATTGAAATAAATAAGCTCTTTCTATGTTCCACAGTTGATTAACATATAAGCAGAACTAAGTGTGTTGAATTAAGTCTAAACAAGGATAATTAAGTCTCTGCTCGCGCTTCATAATACCCATGATTCATTGCAAAAAGCCAACTTATCAAAGAATCTGACTACTGAATAATGCACCTATCAGAGTGCATCCCTATTGAAACATCCAGTAAGCCATGCTCACATGGAATAATTATCATTTCTATTTGTATATGAATGAATTATGTTAGCAGGTGGTGTGTGTGTGTGTGTATATATATATCTATATCTATATCTATATATAGATATATATATATATATATACCACCACCTCCAACAACTCAACTCAAATAGAAATGTAATTTTCTTCAGCAGTTGACCTAATTATGAATTTAATATGAATTATGTTAGGAGGTGTTTTTATATATATTAAATAAAGGTTCATCAACTCTAATAGAAATGATAATGTAATATAATGTTTTTTTTTTTCCAATTCATCAGCAGTTGACCTTTTTCATCTGATAGTAGCCATGTGCTACTTTTTGTTTGTTACCTGTCAGCAGCACAACACAAACCTCTTGGCTTTACATCATGTTGCAAGTTTCCTACTGTAATGGAAAAATAATGCAATTTGAGAAGTTGTGGAAAATAACACCTATCCAAAACGTTATGAAAATGAAATCTATGAAATGAAAATGAAATGAAAATGTTACAGAAATAAGTATTTTTCATCATATTAGCTTTTAAAAGAACATACCCATGAATACCAATACAGTTTCCTGATTACACAAGTCCTAACTGATAGTTGTATCTAGTCAAAGGAACATCTTGGAAGTCATTGAAATCAGCTTCTCGAACAAAAAATAAATGTGATCCTTACAGATATTGGTAATGGTCACAATGTCACAGCAGTCATAGACATGTCTTGGTATTTGATTTCCAAAAATGTATAGGAACTTTATTTGTGACCACCCCCCCCCCTCGTATTTAACTGGTTGCTTTGTGTTTTTCAGGCTCAGTGCGCTCAACCGCTGCATTGTCTGTAAAGGTGATGCGGTCTGCAGCCCCTGCCCAAGTGAAGCAGCCAAACTCCAAACCCACATCACGAGGTATGACATCTACCTGTCTTAAAACCTTAATGGGAATGCCTTTCAATTTAAGAATTCATATGTGTTATTCTTACAGTGTAGTCCAGTACAATCAGCTTTCACCCAAAGCCAGAAAGAGACTCAAATGTCCCAGAAGTCCGGGCGGTTCCCTATACTAGGCATATTATTTACTTTTGAATGTTGCAACAGATTTGTGAACACAGTGCTTGCCGACATATTTTACTGAGGAAGTAAAGTAAGCAGATTTTGAAAATATGATTCATAGAGTTTTTATGTTGCCAACATGTTTCGTATTCTCTTTGTAGGTGCCCAGTCTCTGAGGTCATATGGTGCGGCAACCGTGAAGACAGCAAAAGTTGTTGCAGTGGCGCAGTCAAAGCTGGCTTTCATCAAGCCTGCTCAAACAGGTACTGTCCTATTCTGGTATGTCATGAGGTATTTTTTCTTCTGTCAATATGTGTCATTTTTCATTTTATCTAACTTGTTTCCCGCAGCCATACCGAGACACCCGATGCCATTTGCGGCCAAGAACATGTTTTATGATGAGAGGTGGATTGAGAAGCAGGAGAGAGGGTTTACCTGGTGGATCAACCACGTTCTCACCCCAGACGACTTCAAAGTCAACACTGAAGTCACTAAAGGTAGCGTCCATCAAAACAGCCACCGTCCCACCAACCGATCTTCCTAACTCATTGATTACAAAAAATTGCACTTGCTTGAACTAAAAAAAATTTTTGTTGATAAAGAAGTGATCTGATCAATGGTCAGTCATTGCACAACAGCTCAAAAGTGGCTTCGGACACCATGAAATGTTATAAAATATCTCCACCACAGTCTACTAGAAATGTCATACCCACTGTTGTTCCCATGTAGAAGTTCATGTCATGATTGTACGGCCATTAGTTGGTGCATTTCTTTGTTTTTGTCTTCAGATAGCATGAAACATTAGCTATAAAAAGAACAACACGCCCAATACTAATCAATTCCTGAAAGGACACTTTCTATACACCCCCAATTTGAATTTGAATTTTTTTTTTTTTGCAATATTTAAAAATTGCTTGACAGTTAGATGGAAACATTGCTAATGCAATGGTCATTATATAGTTGACGTCAAAAATCTTCTCCCAGTCCACGTCCAACAGAACTGTATCAAAGCTGACATCATGTCAACACAATGCATCTGGGTGGGATATTTGGTGCAGGTTGGACTTTTGACTGTGGTATTCAAGCAGTCTGGGAAATATGGTTCATTTATGTGTGGCATGAAAGTCTAGTCTCTACGGGTAAATAAAGTAAAATGATCACCCCCCTACAGCTAAATGAGGAACGTTTTAACCAATTTTGCAAAGGAAATTTGCCGAGTTGCTCTTTTTACAGCCATAGTCTAAACAGTATACTATGTAAAACAATAGTCCTTGAGGTAATGTATCCTCATTAAAGTAAAGGGGAAGCATATTTTGTCGAATTCTATGTATATCTGATTAATTATCCAAGCTCTAATTGTGTGTGCATGGGGCGTCATAAATCTTTCACGCCTCTAACTTTCCTTTTGCCTTTTTCTTGTTGTGTATCATGTAGTGAACGCTGTGTCTCTTGCCGTGGGCAGCGACGACAAGTATAGCATTCCCAAAGCTCCCACCAAAGAGGAGATGTCTTTCAGCACCTACACGGCCCGACGGAAGCTAAATCGCCTCCGCCGCTCTGCCTGCCAGCTGTTCACTTCCGAGGCCATGGTCAAGGCCATCCAGAGGCTGGAACTGGAGGTGGAGGCCAAGAGGCTGCTTGTCCGCAAAGACCGTCATCTTTGGAAGGACATAGGTAACGGTTCCACCTTAACAAAAATGACAGATGAACAGAAGGTGTGCTGATTTAAAGGAAACATCTACACCAAAACGCTACATTGGTGATGTACCTTGCATTTATAGGCCTGTTTTTTGTTTGGTGGTGAAGTTTTCTTATTCACATGGCAGGAATTTGATTTTTTTTTTCATTTTTTGTCTAGAAGAAGAGGGGAAAATATCAATTTTTCCACAGACAGTAGCTTCAATACACCATAATGCAATGCAGCCACAGCACATGTTGCATTTTGAGTAAGGGGCACAGCCACGGTCATTGACATGCCCCAACATTCACAAACTAGTGGCTAGCCGGCTATATTTTACATACCCACACGTCCACCTTTGATCAAAAAGTTCAGACGTGTTCTCTGGGAGTTGTCAAGTCCTTCTGGGAAATGAAGGAAATCACTAATGGAAGTAGACGAGGCAGGTTGAGCGAAAGTGGGTACACCAAAAAAGTAAATTACATAATCACAAAATAATGCACTGAACATCACAAATGAATGATCTCTTAACAGTGTAAGAATATCTGAGGGTGGATCTTTCCTTTTTCATGTTTTGTTAATCAACTCTCTGTGTAAGACGTAAGTAAGGTTAATTTCTTTTGTGTTTCAAAGGTGAACGCCAAAAAGTCCTCAACTGGCTTCTCTCCTACAATCCCCTGTGGTTACGGATTGGACTTGAGGTATTCTCACACAATGCCATTTTTTCCTCCTGCTTTCGGATCTTTGTCTTTCAAGTGAATGTCTATCTTCTTTGGCATTCACATGTTACTCATCAAATACAACCTCGCTTGTTATCAGACAATCTTTGGGGAGTTGATTTCGCTGGAGAGCAACGGCGATGCATTGGGTCTGGCCATGTTCATCCTGCAGCGACTACTGTGGAACCCAGACATCGCTGCTGAATTCAGGCACGCCAAAGTGCCTAACCTTTACAAAGATGGTAATTTCAAAGCACCCGTCATTGCACTGTGTAATCTGACCTGGAAACAGTTGTGTGTTACTGTCCCTAAAAAGTCAACCTTTCCCTTATGGGGTCCAGATAATGGTCAAACCTTTGAAAAGATGATTTATTTTTACTCCTCCCCACAATGATCCTAATGGTCAATCAATTTATCAATGTTAACTCATGGCAGTGCTGTGCTCCAATCGTGGCACAGCATCAGTCATGGTTCTGGTTTGTTTCAAGGTAGGAATGCTGACACTTATTTACGTGTTCTTGATTAGGCCACGAGGAGGCGCTGTCTCGCTTCACTCTGAAGAAGCTCCTCCTGCTGGTGTGTTTCCTGGACAAGGCCAAAGAGTCAAGGCTGATTGAGCACGACCCCTGTCTGTTCTGCATGGACGCAGAGTTCAAGGTAGGTAAAGGCAGCCCCATATCAATGACAAACATGAACTCGGTTGTTGGTGTTGTTGATCTATAAAAGAAACTTTCTATACACATGTCTTTCGGCCCCAAGGTATAGTTGCACCTAACGTGTCAAATCAGAAAC
This sequence comes from Gephyroberyx darwinii, assembly GCA_900660455.1. Taxonomy (NCBI): domain Eukaryota; kingdom Metazoa; phylum Chordata; class Actinopteri; order Trachichthyiformes; family Trachichthyidae; genus Gephyroberyx; species Gephyroberyx darwinii. Next base: position 17,784 of record CABFOQ010005281.1, read on the forward strand.
TTGGCAAATGACGTTATACTAATTTCTTTTTCCTGTTGATCTGTGTTTTAGCCATTTCCCAAATAAACAAGTTCAGTTTAACCCAAAGTGTCTCAGGGATCCTGATTTTCTCTCATTAGTGTCTTGTCTTTTTGTGTTTTGCTAATCACAACCCTGCTGTGTTTCCTTTCCTTACAGACAAGTAAAGACCTGCTCCTGGCCTTCTCTAGGGACTTCCTGAGCGGAGAGGGGATCCTTCCTCGGCACCTCTGCTACATGGGATTGCCCGTCTCCCACGCTCAGATGCCCCTGGACGAGTTCACCTTCGCTGTGAAGAATTTGGCAGTTGACTTGAAATGCGGAATTCGTCTAGTGTGAGTGAGATTTTCTGCGTGTTAATGCGACACTTCATTGATCCCTGTAGGGAAATGTGCTTTTTCGCTTTGCCCCCTCTACAGGGAGGTCAGGGTCAGCAACAGCACGGCACCCCTGGAGCTGGTAGGGGTTCTTGCTGAAGGACAGTTGAGCAGTGGGTCTTCCGGTTGAAGAATGGTCTCTTTAACCACTAGGCCTCCTTGATGTTTTCCCTTGCTTGAAGGTTTGGTGGGAACACCATTAGTGGGGCTGGCTTACACAGGGATAAAGGGACTATCAAAGATGACATGATAAACTCTACAGGCAAAAGGAACTGGTTCAGTAAATGCATTTATTTAATTTCTGAAAAAGTCTTGACATTGAATATTGACATTTCTTCTGGACATGTCAGTTAAATTAAATTGTAAAATTGAGCTAAAATTAAAAGAACGACAATTTTATCATATTAGGGGATACACATTTTGGCACAATAGCGGAAAAAATCCCCTGGTGCACAGGCCATGATGTATTTTACATTACTGGAAGCAGCAACAGCGGTTTGTTTGGACCTTGCAGACCTCAGCATCAATGCTGTCACACAACCCTGAACAGCCGCTCTGTCGGTTTCATCCTCCTCCTATCCGGCTGCACATTTAGATCCTGGATCTGTAAAAATGCTTGTTTCAGAAGGACTTTGTCCCCTCCGCCATCATGGCCCTCAACAAACTGCCTAGATAACATCATCGACTTTTTTTGGCGAAATTGTTTTTGCATATCTCTAATTCCAATATGTGTGTGTGCTGTGAACTGTTAATGTCTGGTGTCACTGTTTTCTATGGTTTCCCATATTGCTGTTCTTTAATGTTTCCATGTGCAGGCTGTGACAACAAATTTCCTCTTGGGAGGACAATAGTACATGTATTGACTTATCTACAAAGACAACAAGAATTCATTAGTTAGTATGAGCAACCAGGAGCAAACGCAAAGAAGAGAAACTCAAACAGAAAATCCAATAAAAGACTTAGTACTACCCACACTGTTTAATCGCCAAATGTTCAATTAGAAGTGCAGTGCAATAACCCCACAGCAATGACTGCCTAGCACCAAAGATGCTGCTAAAATTAAAAAACCCAACAAAAATCTTGGCAATTATCACTTTAAAGGTACAATGTGATGTTTTGGCTTCCAGGCGTGTCATGGAGCTCTTCATCCAGGACTGGAGCCTGTCGCGGAAGCTGCGTATGCCCGCCATCAGCCGACTGCAGAAGGTCCACAACGTCGACATCGCTCTGCAAGTGCTCAAAGCCAAAGGGGTTGACCTCAAGGACGAGCGAGGTAATTGTCATTTTCCTCCTGTGCAAACGACAAAGCAGTGGCATGCTCAATATATCCTCTTGTGTGCACTCAACAAAATGAGGGTCGATGCTTTTCAGTGCCTGTGTGATTCTCCTTTCTCAGAGTGGTATTCATTGTATTTTTTACTCATTGGCTTCATCTGTCAGTTGAGCATGAACATCTGCTATTTCATTGTACATCTTTTGTTTGATCACACACGGCTGTTGTTTTCCAGAAAGCCGCACAGTAACAAAACTGAATTAGGAATTGTTACACCCTGCAAAATTATGTCCAACGATGCTGGAAGTTTGTGTATGTGCAGGATTACGACTGAGTATGTGTGCCTGTATAATTGTGCATGTGTTAGAGTGTCTGGGTAGGTGTCCAACAGTTAACTAATAGCTGCTGCCACTCCTTTTTAAGAAATTAATAAAGCCAATACTATAATTTTGCCTGCTTTAACCCCGCAAAACAGAACTGGCCAAGTGTTTCTGAATTGGTATTTTTATCATAAAAGGGCTCAAATAAGATCTGGTTTAATGTCAAAAACATGTACTGCAATTAAATCTGGTCATGGACAGACATTGAAAATCCAAACATCACCGCCACCCAACACAGTTAAAAGATATTTAGGCAATGTGGCATCTTTTCCAGGCTCTGTCATTGATTCCAGAGATATTGTGGATGGACACAGAGAGAAGACATTGAGTCTCCTGTGGAAAATCATCTTCGCTTTCCAGGTGTGTATCATTGTATTTTCAGACAAATTAATATTTGGACAACCCTAGCACAATAGCAATCACTTCATAAAACCATTCACAAAGATGGATTAGAATGTATCATCATCTCCTCGTTAGGTGGAGGTGGTTTTGGATGAGGAACAGCTAAGGGAGGAGATCGGGTTCCTGAGGAGAACCTTGAGGACCAAACAGAGGCTGGCATCTCTGAGGGCTGATCAGGGCCTTGAGCGGTGCAATGCCAAGGCCAGGGTGTCATATGAACACAGCAGCACCAAGATCACCCTGCTGATGGACTGGGTCAACGCTGTCTGTGACTTCTATAACCTAAGGGTGAGTTAATAAAAAAATATACCAAAAAGATTCCTGTTTTTTATATTCAAGCAAGAAAATGCTTTCATGTTTGGAATTGAATCTGTAGTAATGTAGGTCACATTTGGTTGTTGTCTTGTAAGGCTGGATGCAATAGCACTTTGTATGCCTACTTAGTCCGTTGATGTATTATTTAAAAGCCATTGTATTGTAGCCTTTAGTGAGCTTAGTGTGCTTAGGAAAACATAACTATGCCTTCTCCTTAAATCAGTCCAATGATGTCTGTGTTCTCTCTCCTCCTAAAAACACTTTTGGTTGGTTTCAACTGTAGCTCCTATACTTCAGTTAGGAATTTCACTACGCGCTCACATTTTAGCAGAAGAAGTGAAAGAATAGTGTGACATCTCTACGATTTGGAAGTGCTCATCCCCCCTTCCCAATAGCTCGTATTTATGGTAAATCCGATGTGACGTGAACGTGGCATAACCTTCTGCCTCCTTCTGAAACCAGTTTAATGTAACCTCCATTCCCTGTTGTCTGTCCGTGTAGGCAGAGAACTTCACAGTGTCGTTCTCAGATGGCCGCGTCCTCTGCTACCTGATCCACCACTACCATCCTAGTCACCTGCCAGAGGAAGCAGTCAGTCACTGTACCACTCAGACGGTTGAGTGCTCCCACAGGGGCCGGCTGGAGCTCAACTGCTCAGCCAGCGACTCCGACAACTCTTTTGACTCCTTGCCAACAGGTCCAAATGGTACGTTTCAGACGTGTGGTTTGTCTTCGGCGCATTCGTTGATAACATTTGGATGCATGTTTTGAAGTGCGGTGTATTCCAGACAGGGAAATCTAGGGAATTTCATATAATCTCCTGGGAAGTCAAGGAATATCAGGGAATTTTCAAATGTGAACATTCCATCTATTTTCCACCTTGTTTCACACGTTGTTGTTTGATTGGCTGAAAACAGACTGGTTTCCCCTTCCGGACCTTTACCACATTAATAAATGTGTTTCCCAGGAACTATGGCAATTTTCATTCTCACATTGAATAACTGAACTCTTGAAACAAGGTCTGACAGTATATTATGGCTCAAGAGTTAAAATGTATTTTAAAGCCGCATACGTATTTAAGTTTGTGTTGCATATAGTTTGTACATGTTGGAACAAATGGACCTGTATTTTGAGTTCACATACAATAGGGACAATATAGACATTGGATACTGGACAAAAATGATTCAGAGTTGACCTGTTGTTCTCCATTAGACGAATGGATCAGATTTTGATAATGGGTAAATTCTGTGATAACCCGTGTTAGCCTGATATCATGCCGATATCCAATTTCAGTATTGGTGTCATATAACCACAGTTTGTGTACAGCAAAAAATATATCCTGGATTGGCATTTAAAGGGGTTCATCAATAAATTACAATGACCGTAGCTGACATGTAATGACAGTAACTGACATGTAATCTTGTATTTTGTGTTTATTTTTGTTTTGTGAACAGGGCCAGAATCTCCCTCCGTGGAGTTTAAAGAGCTCCTGGAGAATGAGAAGAACAACTTCAGACTGGTCAACACCGCTGTGGCTTTCCTGGGTGGAGTTCCTGCCATGATCACCCCAGCTGACATGTCCAACACTATCCCCAACGAGAAGGTGAGACCAGAGTCGTTCTCCTCACCAAGTACAGTAAATCTACAGGAATTTGTCTTGGTGCAGTTGACTCAAAGACATGTCATCAGCTACCATGGTAACACAAGCACATGCTGGCATGTATGGTACAGGGACTTCAGTGCAAGGGGACAGGGGGCATATCACAACTCTTGTTTGCAAGATCACTTGCACTCTGAGCCAAATGATTTGGAATGACAGAAGCCATGGTGATTTTATGGGCATATGAAGACATTCACAAATCGGAGTCTTGTTTTCCTGCCTTTAAGAGAGTGTTGTTCCTGTTCACAAATATTGATTGAACTGTCCAAGGTCATAGGTGTAGCATGGCAGCTCTGTTTCAGGAAGAGTGTTTCGTCAAGGTGCAATTAACAGAACCTTGTCTCATCACTTGGGATTGTTTCTCCCTAGAGTCTCCTTGAAGACCTACTACAGAGATGTGTGAACTTCAGGTTTCTTAATCTATTAGTATGCATGTACTGCTGCCTCATACAGTCAAGACCACCTTAGCTGAGTTGGACCCGAGTTATTTTCAAGACCAGTCGAGTTGAGTCAAGACCAGGTCCAAAGGGGGTAAAGAACGGGACCTGGGCAAATCAAGTCCTATTGATGACAAAGACCAAAATAGGCAATAAACAGTGAGCAAATTTACAAATGATGCTTGAGTAGTTTCTTAAGGATCAACTATTCAAGGACTAATCAACACTAGACAACACAACATAGAAGTTTGAGTACCATTACATACCTTATTGTTTGTAGTGCTTGAAGAAAGTAGAAGAAAGAGAGTTGGTTCAGGTCAGGAGAAACATAACTTCTTTTAGATGGGCAGATAAAAACACCCAACAGTGGCTAACAGAATAGACTGAGACAAGTCCAAGATGTCAGAAAAGTGGCCTTGAGACCGTACTCAAGTACTGCAGCCATGATTTAACCACTTCCTATTTATTTCCAGGTGGTAATGTCCTACCTGTCCTTCCTCTGTGCTCGTCTCCTGGACTTGCGGAATGAGACCAGAGCAGCTCGGGTCATACAAGGTGCCTGGAGGAAGTACAGGTTGAAGAAAGATCTACAACTCTATCAGGTTTGGCAAAACAACAAAGTGATTTTATTTCTGTACTTATTTATTGGCATCGTGGGCATCCACAGGCAAATCCATGTCGGGGTGAGACACGTCCACCTCCTCTGCCTGGACGCTGTCAAACTTCATCACACTTTACAGCAACTTGAGGAAATCATTTTCCCACATTCAAATCTGTTTATTGAGAAGAATCTAATCTCTCCGTGTCTGTGTCCATTCTCTTGCTTTCCCTCAATTATTTTGTATTCTTTTGTGTTGAAGTGAAAAATAGGGAGTGCCCTTTTGTCATTGTTATACTCTTGTCGTTTCCATGTGAACGTTTCATTATTTTTCAGCATGTATGATAAACACTGCATTAGGCCAATTGGAGTCATCCTCTCTGGGCCAGTCATGCAAATTATCTGTGATTGTCCCAAATTACACATCTGTATCATGTACAATCTCACGGTAATTGAACAATGGTCAATAATGAAATAGTCCATCGTCCAATCTCATCCTAGCTTCATGGTATGACTAAAACTTAGTACATACAGTACATTTTGTAACAGGTTGACCAGATTTTGAGATACAAACTTTTGTCATAGCATCCCCTACTGTTCAATTTATAAATGACTTCAGCGTATAGTGTATTGAAGCCTCCTTAATATATCAGCTAGGTTTCGTGATGATCAGATAAAATATCATGGAGTAATGACCTGTTTTACCCCCTCTTACAAATTCATTGGCTGTTATCAGCCCCTTCTACTTTCTTGCTTTGAAAATATACTGAAAAATCTGTTTTCTTTTTCCTTGTATTGGTGTCTCAGCTGAATTAATTGGTGCGTTGGCATTCCTTACTTATGCCAAAGGGTACAGCTGGCTGCTAATAATGCTTACATGTTCTGAAGGCAGCTGAAGGGTTAATGTAGAAACTTGTCCCCCATGATGTGTCTAGCAAATGTTGAAAATCGGTTAAGATGATCCTTCAGCAATAGTTGCATCATCTTATTCCTTGATTTTTCTTGTACACAGGAAAGATACTTGGCTGCAGCGAAAATCCAGGTAGTTGTGAGACGTTTTCTCCAGAGGCGCAGGGCTCAAAGGCAGAATGATGCAGCTGTTATCATCCAGTCAGTCTGGAGGGGTTATGCAGCCCGCAATGCACTGCGGTTAAAGATAGAGGCTCAACTCCGGATTCTGCAACATAAGGCGGCAACTGCCATCCAGGTAGGTCTAGTTTAGTTTTTACATGAGGTTAAAAGAGGATGATGGGTGAACAAAAGTAAAAGAACAGACAGCCAACAAAAGTATTTGTCATGTAATTGTCCATGCTCTTTGCGAAAATTCTCCTCTTCTTTTCCCTGCAGACTCAATGGAGGATGTATTCAGCCATGAGGGCCTACCAACGCCTCAGATACCATGCCATTGTTGTCCAAGCACAGTGGCGAATGAGGAGGGCAGCATCTGCCTATAGAAGAGTCCAGTGGGCTGTGACAGTGATTCAGAAATACTCACGAGCATGGGCTCTGGCAAGAAGAGAGCAGCGACAATATCTCTTACTGAGAACTGCAGTGTTGAAAATCCAGGGAGGGTACCGGAGATGGAAAGCCCAGAGAACGGAGAGGGAGAACCATGCTGCCAAAGTGATACAAGCTGTGTTTAAGAAATGGCACAAGGAAAAAAATGCCCAGAGAACTGCTGCTGCCCTGAAGATTCAGTCTTGGTACCGAATGCACAGGTGTCTCCGTCAGTACAGAAAGATCAAGAGAAGTACTGTCCTCATTCAGGCTCAATACAGAGGGCATGCACAGAGGCACTGCTTTCAGATGTTGAGGCTACAGCACCACTCTGCTGTTGTCATCCAGAGTGTCTTCAGAGGGCATGCTGTCAGAAAACAGGTGGCGAAGATGAGACATGGGTCAATCATAATCCAACGTTGGTTCAGGGCCTCTGTGAAAAGAGACATGGAGAGAAAAAAGTTTATGAGGATGAGATGTGCTGCTCTTATCATTCAGACAGCGTATCGTGGGCAAGTGGCTCGGGAGTTACTGAAAAAACGGCACAAGGCAGCAACAGTGATCCAGGCAGCTTTCCGGAGATTTTCTGCCAAAAAGAGCTACGTGGTTTTGAAAAATGCCACGGCTGTCATCCAGCAAAAGTATAGAGCCAAGATATTGGCTCGAAACACGAAGAAGGAATATGATGCTCTCAGGTATTCTGCACTCGCTATACAAGCTGTCTGGAGAGGGAGAGCAGACAGGAAGAGGATCGACAAACTACACCAATGTGCCACGCTTATACAGGCCCACTACCGCCGCCACAAAGCGCACACACAGTACAGGTCAAGAAAAGCAGCGACTGTAGTGATACAGCGTCACTTCAGAGGGTATATGGCTGGAAAGGAGAAGAGGACTGCATACCTCCAGATGAAGGCAGCTGCTGTCACTCTCCAAGCTGGGTTCAGAGGCATGAGAGTTAGGATCGAGATGAAGAAAAAGCACCAGGCAGCAACTGTCATTCAGTCTGCAATTAGGATGGTTTTATGTAGAAAACAATATTTGCTCCTCCAAAGTGCAGCGATTATCATCCAAAGCCGGTACAGGGCTCTTCTGGATGGCAAGGCACAACAACGTGAGCACAGACAGCTAAGGCAAGCCACCATAAAGATACAAGCAGCCTACCGGGGATTCAGAGTAAGAGCAGACCTAAAGAAGCAGCACAATGCTGCCACAGTAATCCAAGCTCAGTTCAGAATGCACAAAGTGCATATGGCTTATCTCGCCACCAAGTGTGCTGCCATTATCATGCAGGAGCGCTACAGGGCCAAAAGGCTCAGAGATCAACAGGTGCAGAGGTACAGAACTATGAAGTCTGCTGCTGTAGTCATTCAGGCAGCATATCGTGGTCACAGGGACAGGTTGAAGGTTACAACGATGCACAGAGCCGCTACAGTCATTCAGAGAAGGTTTCTCACTGTCCAGGACAGAAAACGCTTCCTGGCCATCAAGGCAGCAGCTTTGCTCTGTCAAAACAGGTACAGAGCAGTGGCCCTGACAAGAAAAGACCGTCTGGACTACCTGTTGAAGCGCAGGGCAGCCATTTTGCTGCAGGCAGCCTACAGAAGGTTGAAGGTCAGAAAGCAGTTGCATATTGAGCACATGGCAGCCATAACCATTCAGTCCCATGTCCGAAAGTACCTGCACAGGACATACTACAAGAGACTCCGCTGGGCTGCCAACATAGTACAAGCATGTTACAGGGCCAACAAGAAAATGAGAGAGGAGATGCAAGCTCTCAATGCCAAGAGAGATGCTGCTGTTGTCGTACAAGCGGCCTTCCGTGGAATGAAATCCAGGCAAGGCATCAAACAAAGGCATCAGGCTGCCAGTGCTATCCAGAGAGCTTATAGAGCCCACTTTGAACGCAAGCAGTATCTTAACTTGAAATCCTCTGCCCTCACTGTCCAGCGATGGTATCGAGCCACTGTAGCAGCCAAACAACAAAGGCAACAATACCAGCAAATGTGTAGGGCTGCTATCATCCTTCAGGCAACATACAGAGGCCACCAGGCCAGAAAGGAGGTTGCTCATTGGCATCAGGCTGCCACTGTGATCCAGTCTGCATACAGACAGCACAGAGAGGAAGTCAAATTCCAGGCCATGCGTCTGTCTGCCATCATTATCCAGAGATACTACCGATCCTGTATTCTTGGGAGAAAAGAAAGAGACGGGTTCCTAAAAATGAAGCATTCTGCCATCGTCCTTCAAGCTGCTTTCAGAGGTCATTCTGTACGAACCAACATTGCCAAGATGCACAGAGCAGCTACTGTCATTCAGGCCAACTTTAAGAGGCATAAACTGCAGTCAGCCTTCAAGAAACAGCGCTGGGCAGCCTGTGTCTTGCAGCAGAGGTTTAGAGCTCAAAATAAGAGAAGCTTTGAGATGAAAAATTTCCAACAGGTTAGAAAAGCTGTCATCACGCTACAGGCTGCATATCGTGGTATGAAATCACGGCAGAGCATCAGACAAAGTCACCAAGCTGCCAGCGCCATCCAGAGAGCGTATAGAGCCCACTGTGAACACAAGCAGTATCTTAACATGAAATCCTCTGTCCTCACTGTTCAGCGAAGGTATAGGGCCACTATAGCAGCCAGGGAACAAAGGCAACAATACCAGCAAATGTGTAGGGCTGCTATCATCCTTCAGGCAGCATACAGAGGCCAGCAGGCCAGAAAGGAGGTTGCTCATTGGCATCAGGCTGCCACGGTTATCCAGGCTGTCTTTAGACAGCACAGAGAGGAAGTCAAATTCCGGGCCATGCGTCTGTCTGCCATCATTATCCAGAGATTCTACCGGGCCTGTATTCTTCGGAGACGAGACAGAGACAGGTTCCTGAAAATGAAACAATCTGCCATCGTCCTTCAGGCTGCATTTAAAGGCCAGTGTGTCAGGAGAGACATTGGTCGACAAAATGAAGCTACTACTTTGATCCAGTCATTCTGGCGATGCTCGGTGCAGAGACGTTTCTTCCAGAGGCAGAGAGAGGCAGCTGTCATGCTACAACGGCGGGTCCGGGCAATGCAGCTCGGCAGGGCAGAGAGGGACAACTATACTCGAATGAGACAGGCTGCCATCATGCTTCAGGCACACTGCCGAGGCTGGGTCGCAAGACGACAGGTAACGGCTTGTGTAAAGGCTGTAGTTCACCAGTAGGCCTAGGTACATTTCTTTAGTTGACAGACAGTTGACAGTTCACCTGATTATTGGATTGGATCAGTTTATTCTATTCTAGTTTATTCTATTTCAGTTTATTCTATTAATGCTTTAACAGAAATCCATTAATCGTAATCTTGAAATTACCCATTCCTCATACTGAGTGCACATTTGTACTTTAACTTGTTCTGTAACAAAAGGCACTAGAGGCAGCCAAGGCACAGAGGAGGCAGCGTTTCTGCGCAGCGGTCTTCCATCATCTCAGTGCCATGAGGATCCAGAGAGCTCTGAGAGCCCACTGGGCTCTGCAGTCTGCCAAGAGACAGATCCACTCTGTCATTACTGTACAGGTACAACAGCAAACAGCCCTCACAGCTATTTTTCAAAACAAATTTCTTAATGAAGACCAGGTCACACCAGTTCTCCAAATGATTCCCTTGCCGTCTCTCTCCGTTGGCTAGCAATGGGTGCGAGCTAGGCAGCAGAGGAGGCGATACCTGGAAGAGAGGAGGAAGGTGGTGACAGCCCAGAGAGCAGTCAGGCGCTGGCTTGCTCGGCGCCACAAGGCTGCCTCTGTCATTCAGCATGCCGTCAGGAGGTTCCTGCTCCTCAAGCAGCAGAAGAGGGTCCAACGGGGCATCATCAAGGTTCAGGTATGATGGCCAATGGAGGATTAGACCTCGGTATTCCAGATAACCTCCACCCTGTCCCACTACCAGCTCTGAGGTAGAGCTGACTAAAGCCAGGGGTTGGGGGTATCATACAAAAACCGTTTGGTTCTCAAGATTCTAATTTAAAAGTTTAATTTAGTTTGACTTATAAATACACAGGGGAGTGATTGTTTATAAGCACCTGCTCACCTTGTGCATGGCAACTTTTGCATTTTGGTAGAAAAATGAGTCTGAAAGAGGTTACTCCTGATTCACTGACAATAAACAGAGTATGCGTGTCTCCTCCACCCTTTAAAATTAAAAAAATGAAGGAGCACTGTCAGAAATGCAGTGGAAGTGCAACTGATTCCAAACAATGCCAATACTTTAGTAGTGTATACTGAATTGCAATTCATGCCAATTACACAATGGAATTGACATACTTGAGTATGCATTTCATTCCAAGTATATTCTCCCTCTTTTGTGGATAGAAAATTGTAACAAAAATGCCAAAATATTTCAACAATCCAAGTGTTGCTGTTTGTAAGTTTTTTTTTTTTTTTTTTAATTGTCTTCTCTCTTTTCTTTCACTCCGTCCCCATCCTTCTCTTTCTCCAGGCTCTGTGGAGAGGACACCGCTCCCGCCGACTGAATGATAATCCCAAGGTGATGAATGTGAGGCACCGCTTGCGTAAAGTCTCCGCAGGTGTCCGAGAGGAGGACAAACTGTACAACAAGACATCCTCTGCCCTGGACTACCTCCTTCGATACAAGCACTTCTCCTACATTCTGGAGGCCCTGAAAAACCTGGGTAAGGCTTTGCCACCTCTTGTAGTTACCTCTTATAGAGCCAAAATAAAAAAACAGTGCATTGTTACATTGCATAAGAACATGGTACCAGCTAGTTTCTAGCTGTTATTTACCCATTAAAAGCTGGCTGGCTTTTGGGAACTGCCCACTACAACCACAGCCTTCTAGCCAATGATGTCTTGGAAAAGGGTGGGGAATAGGCGCCTTGCTCCATACAACCTTGATTGTAATTGGTGAAGGAGGGGAGGGCAAGGTTTGTTCTTTATCCCCACCCTGACTTTCCAATTTCACATCACAGTTGACCCCAATGTTAAGCACCCTGCATCAAAAAGGTGAAATTTAGACTAAGCTTCAAAAATGAAACCAACCCTAACTCATCTGGAGATATGGTACGCCCGCTCAAAAGTGACAGTGTTCTATCAAAGTGAAATATCTCTTGAACGTTAGAGACGAGAGGAGCAATCTTTTATTGTGGTAAGTAAAGTCAGGCAGATGTACAATGTTTATATCAAGTTACATTGTTTATTCCTAAATGTTTTTGCTTCTTGTTTTTTTATGTCCATTTAGTTCATGTTTTATTGCTTTTGTAAAACATCAGTGCAGCAGAAGCGTCACTTCAGCTTTACTATAACTAAACACACTACATGACTTTTAGGCTAATTATAGCCATGATTTGGCCGTACCACAAATGTGTCTGCCCTAGTTTGGGGCCAAAGCCTTTTGTAGTGATAGGGTTTAGGACTTAAATCTCTTGCCTCCCGCTTCTGTTGGGACCATCATAATTATTTTATTAATTAACATGTTTGATTTTTCTGACTCGAATGTGGACAAATCATGACATCCAACTGTAGTGTGAGCTGGTCAACAACTCAAATCTCAACGGATACCAGCATTAGCCAACGACAGTTGAGTGAGAGCGAATGAAAAGGTGTAGGAAGTATGGAAAGAAAAATGCTCCACTTCCATGTTAGTTTTGGTTGTGTGTTGTGGTAGTGCAAGAACTCTTGTTTGATATGAGAACGTGGCTAGTGTGTGATCCTGGAATCAAACTCTGTGTGAATGCTGTTCAGTGTGCGATGTCCAATGTCTTCATTCTTTCCAGATGTTTAGTATGTCCTCAGCCTTAACAGGAGACCTGCTGTGTGTTGTTGTACACTGTGTTTCTGTATGTGCATGCACAGAGACCGCCACCAGGCTGTCACCAGAGTGCTGTGAGCGGCTGGTTGAGAGCGGAGCTACCCTAGTCATCTTTACCCTCATCCGCTGCTGCAACAGGAGCGTCCCCTGCATGGACGTCATCACCTACTCCATCCAGATCCTCCTCAACCTCTCCAAGGTAGGGTACCGATTATTAGTAATCAAGGAGACCCATAACCGATATTTGAAACCAATATGCAGTAAAAATGAAAATCACACACACACACACATACACAAAACACGTGTTTACTGTTTTCTACCATTTTCTTGTTATATATATATATATAACGTTATATATATATATATATATATATATATAACGTTATATAGCCTATCAATTTTTTTTGCTAGTCAGCTGGCTAAATTATTGATCAACAAATGAACTTGTTGACGTTCGCTATTGCATTCAAGTTAAAATGGTAAATGGCAGCGTTGTAAAGCGCTTTTATCCAAAGCGCTTTACAACATATGACTCTTATTCACCCATTCTCGCACACACACACACACACACACACACACACACACACACACACACACACACACATGGCAGTGAGCCACCATGCAAGGTGCTGACCTG
>CABFOQ010005286.1:4510-23495 GCA_900660455.1 Gephyroberyx darwinii
ACTCCTGGCCAGAGCCGCTGCTGCCGCTGCTTATGGCCCGGTGTTTGAGTCTGAGTTTGTGGGGTAATGCTGTGCCCTTCACCTCCCCCTGGGGATCCCTGCCCTGGGCCTGAGAGCATCCCTGGGAGAAGGGCAGCGGTGAGGCAGGCTGGTGGAGGCCAGACAGATGTTGGTTGTGGTAGCTGCCCGTGTCGGAGCAGGAGGAGGACGGGGACTCATCATCATCTGTGGAGGCCTCTTTGTCAGAGCTGCGGGGATCTCCATCACTGGAGGAGGTGTCCTTGTTAGAGGAGGTGGAATGGCCCTGGTAGTAAGCTTCATTCCTGGGCCCGCCCTCGTAGGTCAGAACAGGTGGCTCCTCATCTTGGGCACTGAGGTATGAGTGATGAGGCTGCTGGAGATGGTGGTACAGGTGGGACTGGGCGGCCCCCTCATCATGTTTGTGGAGGAGCTCTGGAGCCAAGCCTGCAGAAGAGCCAGCCTCCTGCTGCTGCTGCTGCTGGGGAAGTTGACTAACTCTGTACACTTGTCTCTCCCCTGCCTCACTACGGTCATACGGAGGGGAGTCTAGTGTCTTCCTCTCCATCTGTTTTGTTACCTCAGCCAGTGCCTCTGTAGAGCTCTCTGTGATGCCGTCCCTGGACTGGGGTAGCCGGCTGACATTGCTGCTGCTCTGCTTCTCGGCTGCCTGTAGGTCCATGTCCTGGGGCCTAGTCAGGGTCTCCACAGGATAGGAGACACTGCTGGAGCGGTACAGAATGACACTCCTCTGGGCAGTAGGCGGGTGAGGGGCATGCTGGCTGATGGTGTTGATAGCAGTAACAGGTTCCTGATGGGGCTGTTGTTGGTGAAGGTGGTGCTGCTGCTGTTGACTGTGGTAGGCAGTCTCCAGCTCCTGAGAGTGTTGCTGGATCTGGTGTTGAGCGGGTACAGAGGCCAGGCCGCAGTGGATGTTGAACATCATCTGGGTGGTGGTGCCGTTGGTGATGTCCATCTCAAGCCTCTCACCCTCCTGCTTGATCTCGAAGCCCATCGGCTCGGGGCTGTCCCTAGAGGAGCTGTCGGACATGTCAGAGAGGGAGCCACGCGGGGAGTATTTCACCAGCTGGCTGTGGCCTTCACTGCGTCCCGATTGCTCCGTCTCAGAAGAGTCGGAATTCATCATCACCTGAGAGCCGCTGGAATAACCACTGGAATAGTAGTGAGTAGAGGAGGAGGAGGAAGAGGAGGAGCCTCCATTCCCTGTATTGTTGCCTCCACCAATCTGCTGGCTCTTCTCCATGTAGGAGGCGGTGCTTATAAGGCCAAAGCGCAGCTTCAGCTGAAGCAGCTCTGTCTTGAGCCTCACGTTCTCATCATTCAGCGCCATGACGCGGTTCTCCAAAACCATGTCATTGAGACGCCGCTTCTCTCGGGAGCGTTTGGCAGCCTCATTGTTCTTGCGGCGTTTCTCCCAATAGGAGGCATCCTTCTTCTCATCGGAGATGAACTCGCGCTTTCGCCTGCAGCTCATATTGGGTTTGGGTTTAATGAGGCGCCCCAGGCGAGTTGGTGTCTCTTGGGGGGAGGGGATAGACTCTTCGTAACTTGTGAAGGTCTCAAGGCAATTTACGTTATTCCCTGAGTTTTTGTTTAACGTTGTAAGAGCTGAACTCAGACTTTCCATTCTTGTCCAATGGCAGCCAGTTTGAAATCGTACCAGGACAACTGGGAACGGAATTAGGTCAGAGGTAAAGGGGGGGAAGGGGGTGGTGATAAAGCGTGTTTGATTGCTTTCTCTTAAAGTTCTTGGTCTGACAGTTTCCTAAGTACCAGGATCTGTCAAAAACTCTGTTGGTGTTTGTGTTCCTTCACAGTTGAAACGCATTGGTGTAAGTAAAACCCCTTTAAGATTAAAGTCTGTTTACTGCAGCTTCAGTCTAGTTAGGACAGGGACGGTTCAAGTGTCCAAATTAGCCAAAAAGATCAGAAACAGATGGAGCTCAGCAATAGCAACACTCATTTATCCGCTGGAAGGGTTCGTGGTCACTGTCCAGACTCCTTGATGTCTCTCACAGCTAAACTAGATCAGATCGCTCTTGATTTAGGAGAAGAAACGCCTCAAATTCCTTAAAGTCAGAGAGACTAAGTGAGAATGAGACACATTTATTTGGGGGAAATCCTCTTTTTCGCTGTTTGTTTTTAAAGCACTGAGCTGAGCTGGCGGAGAAGTGTCCTACATCTCCAGGCGAGTAGCAGGATGTAGGTCAGTCCGTCTACCTCAGCTTGTCAGTCTCTTGGGGAGCTTTGCTCTCTCTCTCTCTCTCTCTCTCTCTCGCTGTCTGCCTCCCTTCTGTCTTCAGTCGACTGCAAGATGAAAGGCTGCAGAGACAAAGAAAAAAAGCAGATTTGTTAGTCCATGTGGACTGTTGGTGTTCCACTGTGCACATGAGGCTGTAAATGATGCTTTTCAGGCATTGTTTGCCACGTCTGTTTCTGTTTTTTTTTTTTTTGCATGCATAGTGATCAGAGAAAATCATGGGAGGAAAACATTCTCACATCCTTACAGCTTTACTCTTTATTGTTTTGGCATGTCTGGCTTTGACTGACTGCATCACCCCTAGCAACCAATGGATGGTCTCTAGATCTTAGTAACCACTGTCTGACCTTTTGGCCCTGCTATTGATCTGCTCTGTCTGTGGCCAATGACCCCTGACCCTGGCATGTTGATGTTGACTTTGTGATGTAATGTGTGCAATGAGTTCATCCCAAAGCGGAGTAGTAGTTCAAGCAGTTCAAATACAGTCCTCATTACATCTTTTACATTTAGAAATATCTGACCTCACATTTTCTGAAGCAGACAGGCAGTTTTGAAAGGCAATGCTAATTATAAACTGCACATCTGGCAGCTTAGCCGAGTGCACACAGTATTTTTACGTAGATTCTGTAACACCACCAAAATTGCATCATCCTGACACATGGAATGAGAGGGACTGGTGCAGCTGAGACTATAAAAACTAGATGGCTTGATGATTAGCTCTCTTGGCTTGCCTGATGAGTATTTGGGACAGACTTATTGAAAGAGTCAGAGCAGAGGGAGAGCCAGGTGCAGGGCGGGTGGGGTTCCCTCGACCCTTTTTTAGAATTCAGGGTCACGGGCAAATATTTCATAACAACGAGGAGGACTAGCGCATTGCTTTAGCTTTTCTACTGAGGAACACTGCTACCCTGCACACATTCATCAGTGGAATGTGGCAACACACTTCGACAAAACAACTCAATGCCAAATCAATGATGCGGAGCGAAGCGATAACGCAGACAAAGGCGCAGCCGGGGCAGGCCAAGGATAAAGAGGCAGAGACTAGAGCAAGAGATTTGGAGGTGTGGGGGCAGCTGGGCGGTGGGGCATTGATAAATATAGGTCAAGGGCCCCTGGAAAGAAGGGAGGAGGGGGTGGGCAGAAATAAGGAGGCATGTTAACTGAGAAGCTGACTTCAGTAAAACACCGGGGTGGTCAGGCAGTCTCTATAGAGATGGGTGGCTGAGGGCTTAAACACAGCAGGGTATCCCAGTAATGAGCTGAACAGGTGTGCTTCTAGATAATGCCATCATGGTGGTGTTATGTGGCATGATACCAATGGCTTTAAGAGAAAAGTCATCATTTTAAATGCTGTTGGTGCCTGTCCTCTGTTTTTATTTCAATAAAATAGTTCAATAAAAGCCTGAAAGAAAAAGTGGAATATCTTTTATTTGAATGAGTATAGTGAAATCCCATCATGTTAAACTGTACTTGTGTACATAAACTATTCTATTTTCACATTTGAAAATAGATGGACCATTGAGTAACTCTCCACTCCATCCATGTTACAGCAACAGTGTTACTCAACATCTTCATTCCTAGTTTTAACTGCGTAGACACTACGATACTGTCTGCATCTGTAATCTCATAATCTGGCAGGTTGTTTACCGGGGTTATACTCTGCTCATCCCAGGAGTTGACACCATTATGTAACTCCAGGCATATTCACACACTGAACATAGTTTTCAGGCCAGATTCTCCAGACAAGGTGACTTATTTAGCTATAAAATGGTAGATTAAATACCAGACAGTGGGACAATATCAATCCTTGGAATCAGACAGTCAAGGTTTTGCATTTCTTTTCAAAGCTTTGGATGGGTCGACTGAAACATTTAATGCTTACAAATCCACTTTCCACACACTCCGATTAGAAAATGAAGACGTTTCTGTCTGGGTTTTTTTGCTCCGCTGCCAAATGGAGCAGTTTAAGGTCATTCCTGTGAGCCTTTTACATGTGGCTGTTGGGCATGAGGGAGACAGAATTAGAGGGGAGACTTTCTCTCAGCGTGTCCCACTGACCCAGAAACTGGGGAGCGACCGTACTCCGTAAACACAAGGTTAGCTGCCTACACTGTACAGCTTGCTGTCTGGAATATAGGTCAGCGGAGCTCGGGAGAGGTGAAGCAAAGAGAGAGAGAGAAAAACAGATAGGAAAAAGAGAGTAAGAGAGACAAGAAAGAGAAAAAAAAGAGGAGGGAGAAAGAGGGAGGTGCAGGGAATTAGAGCTTGGTCTAAATTTAGAGCGAGATGAGAGCTAGTGGAGTGGAGACAAAGAAATGGAAGAAATCAATGAAGGGGAGATAAAACAAAGAAAGGAAAGGAGATGAGATTATAGCTAGGTAGGGGGGGGGGAAACCAGCGGCGATGGCGACGATGATGGTATTGCGCCAATAGAAAGAATGTGTCACCCATGGCAACAAAAGGAAAAAACAGTTGGGCCAGCCAATCATGTCTGACTTTCTCCCCCACTCTCTGAACCAGTCAACTGACATGGCCAAAAGCAGATAAAAAAACATTTTATAACAAAAGGGTTATTGACGTCATTGCATGTCTCTCCTCTCGCCTCCATGAATGAACACTAGTGTAGTTAATTTGCCACTGTCTCTCCCTCTGTGTGTTTCTCTTCCTCTCCCTCTTCATACTAAACCGTGAATGAGTCTGTGAATCATACCCAGTCACAAGGTGTGTGTGGCACCCCTTTGCATTAATTACACTAACAGCCTTCATAGCCCAGCCTTTGTGTGTTTGTAATACATTCCATTCAAGGAGACTCTTTTTGTTGCCGAAATCACCACCTATTGAAAGCTATGGAGATTCAGAAACCCTGAAAAAATGAAAAACGCTAAATAAACTACTTCTGTCAACAGTAAAAAACAAACAGCTGTTTTATTTGCATGCACAGAGCTCAAATAAGACTTTGTTTGATTTTCCAACTCCACTCAAGCACAAAAACCTATACAGCAGCCCCGTTCCTCCATAAAGGTTTCACGTGCCTTGACCTGGATTATTCTTTCCAATCTATCATATATTCTTCACTTGTCATCACTAGGCCTCTGTGGCACTTGCGGAATGATAGCACAGGAAAAGAATCCAAGTTGCACCCGCTCACACAGCCACAAGGTCCATACCACAGGAGTCTAAATGTGGCAACGGGCTTTGGAAACGGTGGACTGAGTTCAAACGCTGCACGTGTTTCTGTTGAGCAGTAGAGGAAATGGGAGCAGGTCTAAACTAAAAAGGGGGAGGCCATAGGAGGGAGGGGCGAGTCACTATTTCAGAGAAAGGGGAATGATGAAACAGTTACCCCCCTAGAAAGAATGAAATGTATGGCACGCGGTGCAGGGCTGGGGGTCGATGTCAGGGTGGGGTCTACTTTAATTCCAAGTCAGGGGACTGAGTTTATCTTCCCAAGAAAGAAAGTAGGAGGAATCTAAACCAGGGAATCGGGCAGCGAGGCGGAGTCCTGTGCAAGCCAGCTCCTTGTTCCACGAACACACAGCCATATCAACCCTCTCTTAAAGAGAGAAAAAAAAGTGACCCAGTCCATGTGTTTCCCCAGTCACATGTGCTCCCTTGGCCTACTAAACGCTGTAATTCTCCTCTCCCCTGGCTCCAAACCACAGCACAATAACAAAGCACGGCCCTCATCTTTTATCATCTTACATGTGCCAGGAAACCCAGAGAAAGTCAAGAGGCCACAAAGTGGGACAGGATGGAAACCACTTCATACTGTTGACCATGAATGCACCCCCAGAGTTTAAGAGTATTTATTTTGTTACGGTTTTTAAACAGACTTGAAGATGATACTGGGAAAGCATTTTTTTGCTAAATTAACAACCACATAACATAAGCTAATATAAGCCTAGCTGTCTCTGCAAAATTTCAATTCAATGATGCAATATGTTTGAAATGATCTAAAAAAAAATTTTTTTTAAAAGGGGTGGGGCACAAAAAACAGCAGAAGAATTTAGTCCTGTAAATGCTTTTTGGTATTAGTTTTGAAAAAAGAGAAAGGAGAAATCTTTACTAGGTCGCATGCGGCTTTATCAGCATGCCAAGCTTCTATTTCTGCATGACTGCTTCGTTTCTTTGTTATGGCGGGGCGAGGATTTATTTTGGTGGGGTTTTTATTCTGTCTTTCTAGTCAGCGGCGGTTGTGCGCCTCATCCCCCTCCCCTGGGACTAATGTGACCTACATTCGGCGCTGGCATAGAGACCCAGTGTGTGCGCCAACCAATTGGCAGCAACAGCTTCACAGCAAAGCAAAGCGCTACATAGCTACAGACTATGGGTTTCCGCCGATTGCGTAATCTCCCCCTGCTCTCTAATCCATTTTAATTATTTAATTCATTTATTATGCAACCTGCATAACCTCTTGAATGTTTCCTCAATGGTATACAGGTGCTGCGCATACATTACTTACAGTGCGTCGTGCGTAAAATGCGTGCTTCACCCATTGAGCAGAGGGAGGGTAGTCCTGTGTACTTTCATAACAGTGTTGGCGAATTGATTATGAAATTGCATTTTTTTAAACACCAGAAAATTACTACTTCAACGTGTGTTATCTGTGAACGCCTAGATGTAGCCTATGTAAACTGGTCATGCATGTGACGCACAGACACATGCCATCGCTGGAAAATAAATGCTGCAAGGCGGGAGGGGGGCGGGCGGTGTAATATACCATGCCCACGTGCAGTGTAACATCGATCACAAAGCCGGTGTGTAAAATAAGGCCAAACGGAGTATTCTCTTTCAAAACACAAAAGCTAAGACTTGTAACAGACAGAAATGCCTTTTAATTTTCGAGCTAGTTGAGGTGATTTGTAGTCCTATTTGTAGTTCTATTAGGCTGCTGTGTATTACACCAACAAGTATTACTGTTTGTGTAATAACTGCTGGACTGCAACCAAGGAGTTGTTATGCTCGCAACTTCAATTATATATCCTGTATTGTTTCATTCCAAGTGTGGGGACTTTTGACGCAGATAAAATACAACCACACGCAATTAGTCATTACGCGCGTAGCGGCATATTGCAAGAAAAGATATTACTGCCTTGTTCGGCGTGGCTTCTTTGTTGCACTGTCTGACAAATCACTAACGCATATTTAATCAGACTCTCAAGTGATCCGAGGTAACTGCATGAATCCTGCCAAGCTGGTAATTCACTCACAGTCTCCCAAATAGCCGCATATAAACAACAAAACCCCTATAGATGTTGATCTGCAATCATATTATCCACAAGCATGAATATTATTGTTGTGTAGTTGACAGCTACACTTCAACTTGCCAGAAATCTTAAGAGCATATCTGACCCACATTTAACCCAGTTGTTTTGGGATACACCAGCCATTCACACCTCACCTTATAGCTCAAGTCAGACAAGCCTCTGAAGTTCACCATTCTTCATCTTTGGTTTCTATTTTTTTTTTTCATTTCTCGATCCGTGCTTGTAAACAAAGAGAGGAGGAAGTAAACCAACCTGTGCGTTCAAAAGTGTCCAAAGCGCAGTGCCTGCCGGTGTGCAGCTCAGTCTGCTACTAAAGGGTTAACTCGAAGGCTGCACACCCGCGTTAACCTTTACAAAGGACTACTACACGTGACGGCGAGAAGTGTGTCCTCAGTCTGCATGGGATTTTTCCAGTAGCCTACTAACCCCAAAAGAACCCATGCAAACATAAATCGAGCTGAGAGAGTCTCTGTTGAATTTTCCAAAAATGAACATATAAACCTGACGTGGAATATTATTTTATTAATGCCCTATTATTATTGTTATTCAATAATAATAATAATAATAATAATAATAATAATATTTATATCAGATTACATGTAACTGTATACTGCTAATTATTATCAATTTGGTAATTTGTTATGGACCTTATGTCTAAGCTACGCATGTTATGAAAGGCAGGTGTATTACATCACTGAAAACGGGGTGAATAAACGAAGATCGGACCCCAAAGCATCACGAGAAAAACCCCGTATAAATGATTAGGACATGTATTATAAAGAAATAGCTCGTTTCGTTACAACTATGGCAATGCTCCAAAATATCTTTATTACCTGCCTGGGGCTCCTGCAACCAAGTGGCCCCGCATCTTTTACTGAAGGAATCCCATAACCTCTGGCCACCCACCACACACACACACGCACACTTAACCACCAAGCGTGTAGAGGAGAAAACAACCTCGCCTTGACATTGAGAAACCGCCTCTAAACACCAAAACAAACACTGAAGTGCAACAGCGGCATTGAACTCGCACATGAAACGCACACAACGTTGCTGAACCAAATCCTATTTGAACGTTTCCTTGTGAAATTATACTCAACAATGGGTATTTGAAAACTTACCCTTTGCGTCTAAAAAAACATAAAAGTCCAGAGAAAAGCGACAAGGGGTCTTGCTGCTCAACAATCCTCTCCGTGCGGACTGGTGTCTGTAGACGCGTTTGTCCCTCACCTTCAAAACACGAGCTCTCCGATTAGCGCAGGTATGTTTGAGACTATGAGCACTGTGCCGCTTATTTTCATGGTGCTCCTCATGTTATGTTGGCGACTTGCTCCGATTCGCCCCCCCCTGTCTCTCTCTCTCTCTTTTTCTCTCTCTCTCTCTCTCTCTCTCTCTCGCTCTCTTTCTCTCTCTCTCTCTCCCTCTCTCTCAGAGTCTCAAAATGTATGTTAGTAGGTCAGTTGTTGCATAACACGACGCTTTGGGTGCCTAGTCACGTTTTTTGTTTCTCTGCGCTCTGCCCCCTCCCTCTCCGCTCGCCTTCAAATCCTGTTGCAGGGAGGAGAAGTAGGGAGGAGAAAGGCCGGGAGAGGAGGGACCAGGCTCAAAGCCAGACTCACTCAGATTTAGGCCGAAGATATCCGTAATAAGGTTACTAGAGAGGGAGAGAGAGGGCATCATACTGTAGAAACACTTATAGAAACAAGCCTTGAGCCAAAAGCGATATAAAAAGAGCTGGATTTTACCCACTACTGTTGGTGTTTTGGGAAAACCAGATTCTCCTGTGAGCCTTTCTTAGTATGAATTGTTATTTCATGTGCCACTAGATAACCCAGCTTTGTTATCTCGTTGTCTGCTTTGAATGCCCTCTAATGGTCCTATGCTGTAAAGGCCAAGGTTTGAGTGCATGTAACAAGGTCATTGCTGGACAGACAACCTGTTTCCCCTTCGAGCAAGCGGCCCTCATGCTCTATTTACAAATGATGTGGATTTTGTAGAAGTGCTTTGTTCTCATCAAACCCTGGCAGCTTCAAACACAGAAAGAATAAATAACAGCAATGAACATAATGAAATAGTTAGTCCATCCTTCCTCACTGGTGATCATGTTTTTTCTGTGGTCATTGCAGGTATGTGTATCTGGTTTTCCTCTATGCCCCTCCCAATCATGGACCAGGTCATGTGCTTGTACTGTCTGCAGTCCCTGTATTTCCACCCGCCACTCCACTGATCACACTGATGTGACATGGATACTAGGCTCTCAGCTGCCGAGGTCGAGATGAGGACGAGAAATACTGTGTGAAGTCATTGTGTGCGACACAGACCAAATATTGTGACACTGCTTCTCAGGAGGAAAGAACTTGGTTTAGAGGCTGGCAGACGCTCTTGTCATCGGTTCGTTAAAACCTCAGCAAGCACAAGAACGTTACTGGAATATTTTAGGTTTAATCGTCAGAGATGCTTGCCCGGTCATGCATTTGGCTCTCACTGTCTGCTGTGATACTGTTGCATTAAACAGAGGGTACTTATGTCACAGACATGAATAGGTTGGTTAAACCCACTTCCCCAGCAGAAATACAATCCTTCGTTGTGTGTAATTCAAGAAATACAATCCTTTATTGTGTGTAATTCAAGAGCAGGCTTTGGTTTAGCATGATCACTGGCATGGCTGTGCGTCATGCTGGCACTTGGCAGGCACAGAGACTGGAAGACACTCACTGCGAGAGCCAAAAAGTTTAACTGTTAATCTCACTCCTCTGGTAGAAACACTATCCTCTAATTGAAGACCATGCCTTTGAATTAGCTAGCTTGATTGCACGGTTATCTATCATGCTGGCATGGGACAAAACTGGAGAAGGACCCCAAGAGGGTGCTATGCTCCGGCCTTACTGGTACGAGTAGACACAGTAACTGGCTAGGTCGTTGGGTACTTTATCCTTTTCATTTGTCTTTTTTTTTTTTTGTTGTTGTTGTTGCTGTTTTTCATTATTTTATACAATATAGGATATTGCACAAATCTGTATCCACATAGTAAGTTTGATTGTCCTTGCTCAGTTAGCATGTTGCTCCAGTTGTCACTACTGACATACTTCATGCTGACATTATAGTGACATATTAACATGACATATTACATATGAACTCATATGTTGGTGTAACTTTATTTGGATGCTACCATCTCCCACTCATATTTAAGTGTGAAGATAATAAACTTACTCTGGATCAGTGAGTGCTCGGGTTGATGCTTAAGGTGGGTGCTGGACAAAATTGCGAATCATTTTGACTTGTTTCAGTTGTTAGATGGATAATACAACATGCCACAACCACTAATTCTCTAGACACGGCGGCCTGCTTTACTAGCTACATGAAGAATTTGAATGGAAGTTACAGTCTGAATGTGGAAATGCCTCTGAGACAGCGTTTACACCCCGTAACACTGAAACTCTCAGCTGAAACCCATAAAACTCACTATTAAAACCACTGAAATTCTTTCAGATGGCGTAGCAGCTCCTATTTAATGGTGGGGGAAACACCATCTTGTAAGCTACAGTTTGGATGACTCCTCCACCACCCAGACACAGTGATTTATTCTATTCAGTAGGTGGAAAATAGCAGCTGTGCAGTTTGGAGAACCAGGGAAGCAACTCCATGTGTCAGAAAGCCAGCTTCCTCCAGCCTCCTGCCCCAGATGCCGAGCCAGGGTGATGTCCTGGCCGGTACCTCAGATAATATATGTGTGGTGCATTATCCACAGAAAGCTTTAAACTGGTTTCTACTGCGGATGCGTTCTTTGATATCTCCCTTTACCTTCAAGGCTTTAGTTCCTTTTCATGGGAGATGAAGTGAAAAGGGTGTGTTTAAGTGTGTGTGTTCAACAAAGTCTTCCTGGTTTTTCACTTTTATCCTGTCTTTTTGTAAACCAATAACAATATTCCTCATTTCATTGCATAAAAAACAACATTGCAGGTGAGTGTTTTTACTACGGAGGGGGTACATGCAGTAATTCCAGCTATTACTCAACATAATTGGCTTGTCATTGCAGGTTGTTAAGCACTTTTGACCTTTGACCCACTGCACCAATTATGTTTTTTTCCTGTTTGTCTGTGAATGCGCACAACCATAGTGTGTCTCCATTATGCTCATTTGTTTAACAAACAAGTGAACATTGCCGTTTGTTGTTTGTGCTTGAGTCTGTTTTTTGCTTCCGGTTCTTTTGTATGCACTGTCAAAGCACTAGGTCGATCAGATCAGTCTAGATTTGTGAGGCTCCAGCAGTCTTGCAAACCCACAGTTGTATTGAGGCGAATGGACAGCTTCAGCATAGCTTTTTTGTCATGTGTTTACATAACAGAGGGTAACTCCAAATGTGGACCACCCACCAGTTATGGGTCACGAGTCCATTGCACCTCTTCTCTCCGTCCCACTCCTCTTTGTTTCATTCCCCGACTGCATGAGGCAAACAGCGTTGCAAGAGCAGAGGCATTGGCCGTGAACTTGGATCCCCCTCCCCCATAACGCACTCCTTCCGTCTCTGCATCTCTCTGTCTCACTCACTGCACCCCATCCTCATCCCCACCCTACCGTTTCCCCCCTTCCAGCTATGTCTGCAAGGGTTCCCATGGCAACTGTCGCACTGCCTGCCTAGCAACAGGCTTTATCCTTTCACTGAAAAAAAAGGGGGGACAGAATGGGGGAAGAGGGGGGTTGTGGGGGTTGCGGTTTTTATGGGTATGTGGATGGGGGTGAGGATGGTAGTGTAACAGCAGCATGTCGCAGTAGTAGCTTCATTAAATCAGACTCCCTCATCTCCACACCTGCAGCCTCTGCCTCCGCTCTACCTTGTTACCTTTCCCTTTCACTACAGGCTCCTCCAATTTATTGAGAAGCAGATTGCTGTTCTATTTACACTTGTAAAATGTTGCTTTTCACATCTGTTTTTTTGTTGTTGCAAGAACTCTAGTTAGATTAAAGTGAGATTCTTATTTTTTGATGCAAACTGTTTGTCTAGTTATGTATAGATCTTTGGCCCAGCTCCTCCGACAGATATGAAAATCCACAGTTTTATACCAGGCCCTTTGGCTGTATGAGAAGATGAGGGAAGCATCTCTGTAGTACTGAGGCTGCAGGACAAATGCTGAGCTGAATTTATGATTGCATTGTTTTTTTTCCCATTGATACATACAGAACAAAAACACCAATGACTTGGAATGATGATATCTTTATGGAATTTAATGTCTCTACCCATTTTGATTCAATTGACACACACACACACGTAGACACACACATACACACACACACACACACACACACACACACACACACACACATGCAAACCTCAGGGTCTCTATCTCAGAGTTTATTTGTCAGATCAATGAGATAGAATTTCTCTACAATCTGTAATGCTGAAATGAGTGTGTAATGATTGCCATGATCCATAACACCATCAATATCTTGTTGTGGATGAGGACTCAGGCAAACTAGAGATGCCAACGATGTCTTTGCTGCCCCCTAGTGATCCCAAAGTAGCATGATTTTGCAGCTGAAGGAGTGGAGAAATGCGTGAGGGGCACAGTGTTTCAGTAATTTGTGTTTTGTTACAAACTTCTATTGAATTTCTCATGATATAATAACTCAGATAACGGTCATTTAAGGTAGACATGTATGTGTGTGTGTGCTAGCATGCATTGATGTGTGTACATGAGCATGTGGTAAATCAAATGATAACAAATAGACACACTGCCAAAGATGGATACAGGACATTTAGTCATTATCCAGATTCTGAGAATCTGATTGCAGTAGTTACCATGGAGGTTCAGGCCCAGTCACGCTCATGCTACCCGTACTTACCTGAACTGAATTCCCCTGCAATGGGTATAATTAAAGCCCTTGTGTTGCGGTAGACCCTAATAAAACTTAAACTGATGAGTAATTGCAGGCACACCCATCTCTGCCGCTGTCTGTCTGTGTGTCTATCTGGCAGTCAGACTGTCTCCCTGCCCACAGGGATTGTGGGACAGACAGCACCTGCCAAGTGCACAGCTCCACGCCTTGCCGCCTGCATTTGTCAGCACTTGTCTGTCAAACCACCCCCATCTCTCTTATTTTCTCTCTCTCCTTCTCCAGGAAAACATCAATCAACAGGGAAATTATGTCAGCCACGAATGAATAGTGCCACAGATTATGTCATCTCATCCATAACGTTGTCTCAGCGTCAATATATCAGTCTGCCACGGAGGTCTGATTGATTCTTCGTGCTGAATGAGCTCGTCTTACATGATCGCTGCTGTTTGATCAGAGACTGTTATTTACCGGAATTATATGGTGCCGTGGAGCAGTTATGTTATGTAAGGATGCAGATAGCACAGTTAAGATCAAAATGGCTCAAAATCAAGACGTTGATGCTGTCAAAGATTTATTCACAGGTACAAAAATGTATATACGTACGGACAGACACCAGACAAAAGACTCTTCTCATCGCCTCAGTACAGATAACAGTGCAGTAATTAAAGTATGACACGCCATGCCTCCCCTGGAAACCGCTCACAAACAGAAACTGAATTGGGACGTGAAACAGTAAGTCAGTAAGTAGGTGTTACAGTGTGTTTCCTGAACCGAGCTCATCACATGTACATGAAACGCTCTCTTGATATGACCGCATGGCACGATGCCGTTTCACAAAAAAAATAGAGCCTATAAATCTATACACTGGTTTTGTGAAATAGTAACCTGCTAAAAGGTATACAAGTCAAAGCTTTCTTGCAGCCTTCATACGAATGGAGGTTATGACAGCCACTGCAGTCAGTGACCGTGTGGCTCCACTGTCTGTGTGTGGTTGTGTTTACAGGTTTTAGCGATGTCTCAACGGTGGTACTCTTGGAGTGGTTGTGCAGTAAGTAAAAACCTTTCTGATTACAAAACTAGACACCACTTCCACGGTGGTGTTAACAACCTGCTGGCTGAGCTCCAGTTGGATTCTACATCGGCAGCTTCAGAACAGCCCCACCACCAAGGCCCACGGTGTCTAAGACCACGTGAGGCGGTGAAGTTGCATTGTAATGCAGGGATCAGAACCAGTATGCAACAGTAAGCTATGTAAACAATTTTATGCTGTGTGTGTGTTTTCAGTTGTCACAGTGTATGAAATATAAAGAGAAACTATTACACACTTAAAGAGTGCTATCATAGGTAAGACTCGCTGTTTGAGCAACAGCCCTCAATGGAGTTGTGAATTAACAAGGGTTATTAAAATCTAGACAGCACATTATGAGATGAGTGCTTAGAGACACTTACGACAAGAAAATACAATTTTTGGAATCAAGACAACACAGGATAAAAGGTTTAATTGTGAGACGTGTAAAGCTGAGGTTTATCAGTCTTTTTGAGCTTTTGGACTTCTGCCCAGTCACCTAACTGTCATGCACTCAACCTGTTTGTGCTCCATTTCTAGGCTCACTTTAACCTTTGTATATATTGTCCTTTACAGTCTAGAGATTAGGAAATGGTGATCAGTCCTGGTCCTCAATTGACTTTGGCCATGAGCTGTTCTGTGAACAGCTTTTTCAGCTGAGCCACTTCCTCGCTGATAGAAGTGAGCTGAGACCTGAGGAAGCTGTTCTCATGCTGGTACTGGACCTCGGTGTGTCCCTGGGCTGGAGGCGGGAGGCTGTAGGGGTTGAATTGAGGGGAGTGTCTCCCTCTCCTGCTCTCCTCCCCGTCCGGCTGCTGGGGCCAGGGGCCAGTGTGCCCTGCTCCTGTTTCACCTCCACTCAGTCCTTGTACTTTGAGGGCCTCTCTGGGACCCTCTCGTCCTACTGTGGTTGGAATGGGGCTGCGTCTGGCGCTGTTGTTATCCGCTGCAGCATCAGCCCCCTCCCCAATGCTGGGGTTCTTGAAACGCAGCTTGTGAGGAAGGTTTATCATTGCTTCGGCTGGGTCCAGCTTCCCAGAGAAGGATCCTGTGAGTCCCATGGTGTGGTGCTCATGGATATCAGCAGGGGAGGGGTGGAGCTCATAGCCCAGCTCCTCTGCCCTGTGTGGGGATAGTTTCCCATGGTCGCTCAGCCGGTCTTCAAAGAAGATTGGGCTGCCCACGCTGGAGCCACCCGGCGTGGAGAACCCCGAGTCCTCTGACACATTACCAGCATCCCTGGAGCCTCGGACACCAAACTGGCCTGTCTGGTTGTTAGGATGTGTGACGGGGGCACTGGGGAGGCCTCCATCCCCCCTGGGCAGATAATAGTGAGGAGCAAGGGTTTGAGTGGTGCAGGGAGCTGTGGTGAGGGGCAGAATAGGGGTGTTGGAGGGGTCTTTGACCAGGCCGAAGCGGAACTTCAGAGCCAGCAGCTCTGCCCTGAGACAGGCGTTTTCCTCCAGTAGAGCCAATACGCGGTTCTCCAGGACCATATCGTTGACGCGACGCTTTTCTCGCGAGCGCTTGGCTGCCTCGTTGTTCTTCCTCCGCTTGTCCCAGTAGCCCTCATCCTTCTTGTCATGGGGGATGAACTCACGCTTGCGTCGGATGGTGCTGAGGGACGTGGGGCTGTCTTTGCGTTTGATGGCAGAGGTGCGACCCAGCAGAGAGCGGGCTAACAGGCTGCTGGAGGTCAGGATGGACACAGCTTCATCTGTGAAAGACGGAGCTCCTCCTCCTCCGCCACCTGGACTCACTGCTGCAGGGGACTCCTGGGTCTGCAGCACGCCCACCTCCTGCTGCCCCCTCATCTGTTCGGACTCCTCATCAAACATCACGACTGGCACACTCAGGAATGAAATGTTTCTGTTCGAGAGTGCCGTGGTGTGGTTGCTAGACTTTCAGTATCTCTGCGAGGTACGGCAACAGTGCCACCTAGTGATCAAAAGTGATAGAACAAATGTGTGAGGATTTAGTGGTTACGCAAGAGCCATTACAACACATTATGTAACCCCATTACATCTTTCCAATAAAACGGGAGCAACTTGTACCATAACCTTGCACGTCCGCTAATAGATCCAGTATGGGACAACGAGTGCTGTGAACACAATGCTAACGTGACGTCAATCTAAGCTTTGGTGATGAACATCAATGATAACAACATAGCACCGTTGTAGTTTTAAGTGGGATCAAAGTTTTCCATGTTATTGCAACATTAACCTGTTAATATTATACATTTCTATTTGGTTTTATGTCAAAACAAACATTTGTTTGTGGTTAGGTGGGATATGTTTCGTTTCGTCGTTAACGGTCTCTATTATTTCCGTAGGATATTCTTTATCTTTACTCTAATTCTAATCAAATAATTCATGATTGGCCTCCAGACTGATTATTTGTAATATGGGCTACTAGAGCTTCCTCAGGATTGACCCACATGTGACAGACGCGCTGGTCTGGAGTCGGCTACTCTTTCCGTCTTTCAGCGTCAGAGGATAAATCTGAGTTGACAATCATTTATAATTACACGCAATTAAAGGCAGTTGAAAGTTTTAACGAACCATTTGAAACTTTAGCGGTTCACGCAGACGTCTATATTATTTAGTACGCGCGGCCACAATTAAACTGTTTATTTGTTTGTGGTTGCGAGTGCTGTGAATTACGATAAAATTAGGGCAGACGGCAAAGAAATGTTGGAAACACAAGATGGAGTCACCCGAAAGGCAAAATGACTAGTTGAAAGTTCATTCCCACAACAGCCTGACATTGTACCAGAACGCGTTTAGGCGTGTAAAACTAACGAACAAGTTGTAGTTGCTGTAAAAGTGACCTTGGCTTATTTCAATCGTCTTCACTTTGCGCACATGTTCAACTTGCTGTTTTAGTCAAGTTAAGTTTTAAGTCCCTTGGAGTGATAAAATAAGTAAATATATATATATATATATAAAATGTAAATCGTTTTACCTCAAAAGAAGGATCAATTCTATCCGTGGATTCACTTAGGTCCTCCGCCTCTCCAGACGTCTCTCTGGCTGGACTGTGTTTCCTGCTCCTCCTCGCTGAGCCGCTCAGTGGTTTTGTGCTGCAGATTCACGGAGCGCTGTTACTTAATATTATCGCCCTGTGCGCACTTCTACTCTGCTCCACTTGGACTGCCGCAGCTCCTATTTGTAACGCTAAGTTCAGCCAAGGACGTTCCCTATCCTCACTTGAACCACCGGGGCCCTATTTGTATGTGAGTGTGTGTGTGTGTGTGTGTGTGTGTGTGTGTGTGTGTGTGTTTGCTCAGAGGCTGGGGGTGGGGGGGGGCTTGACGGCTGGCTTCACGTGAAGATGCAGTCTCCTTGGGACCTGATTCCCCGCCTCCCTCCGGTACTCTCCCGGCCATTTCGACAGACAATACAAATGGAGCCCGGACGTGGAATGACAAAAAGATGCACTGAGTCGGTGGGTGGGTGTGGGGGTGTGGGAGGGGTTTGCAAATGAGGCAGGCAGAGGTGGCTGTGGTCCGCCGGGCGGCAGAGTGAGCACCATGCCTAGTGCTCAATCAGGCTCCGTCCTGCTCCGGTGACCTCCACCCCTCCCTGACCAGCTCACCTGAGAGAGGCATGTGAGCCAGAGTGGAAAAAAGCTGCAGAGTTCAGGTTCTGTGACGTGTTCCTTTTGCTCCGTAATTAGAAATGACCCAAACTTAACGTGTCAGGGAGCAAGCGGAGAGCCGAGGAGTAAATGAAACCCGCTGCAGTCGGCTTTGTGTCTCTCGGTCGTAGTTGTGCTGAGACTTGTACAATTCAATTACACACACCCTGACCCAGATTGACTCTGATACTCTCACTGAACTCTGGGGAGTTTCAAATTGAGTTACAATTATAGTGCGGATGCCGATGTTTACTCTGGGCCCTCGGCGGCCCCCGACCGGCTCACCTGAGACATTTTGCCTGTTGGCCTGAACGCCGTCTGCCTCGCCTATATACTTTCCCCTCTGTTGCTCAACGTTGCAGGTCCTCCAAGTTCTGTTTCTGTGTTTTCCTGCACGGGACGGCCCGATCTGTGTTTATCAACTCTCGCAATGCATTTACATTAGACGGCTTAGCTCTGCTTAGTCTGTTACGCAGTCATTGTCTCCCCGGAGCAAAACCACTCAGCAGTTACGCAAGCTGAGCGGTATGCAAAAACAGTGGTTAGAGCCTCGCCGGGCGGGTGAGAGACGTTGAGGGAAGCTTCGGTTTACAGCTCCAAGCCGCAGCCTGAATCAGGGCAAGGCCTGGTATCAGAAAGAGACACACGAGAGGCTCAGACCTCCCTCGCCACGATACTGATGCTTTTTAAGTGGTTGGGATCACACTTGAAGTGCCTCTTGGTTCAGTAGATGTGGATTTGCGCGTGTGTGTGTGTGTGTGTGCTCAGTGTGTGTGTGTGTGTGTGCTCAGTGTGTGTGTGTGTGTTAGCGTTTGTCACCTGACTGCCAGGCAGCCAGCCTCAGGAAACCAGAGTCAGTGTGAATGCCGGGGCTTGTCA
>CABFOQ010005288.1:15438-29899 GCA_900660455.1 Gephyroberyx darwinii
TATGTGATAATGTACACACACACATACACACACACACACACACACACACACACACACACACACACACACACACACACACACGAGAATAGAATAGAACTTTATTGCTCTGTATTTTCATCATGCAAGGTGGAAAATTGTCTTTGATCTAACCTAGAACATAAAACAGTGGACAACGTACAATACACACCAAAACATAATACACACATCAACGCAGACATTCGGCACTATGACGCTTTACCAGTTTGCGGACGTCGTCGCTCCAGACTTCTCCTGCACTGGGGTGTTCGGACATGAGGGAGACGCCGTAGAGCTGAGAGAAGAGGTGATTCAGACCCTCCATACAGGCGCCCAGGGAGAAGTACGGACTGTACAGACTGGGCTCTATGTTGTACCTGCCAAGATGGAAACACAACATCGGCATGAAGGAAGAGACAGACGGTTTGAATGGCAGCGATTGATGACAGTGCCGTGACCCGAAGAAAAGGTTTTGTGTCTCTAACCACACCACGGGGCACAGCTAGGTGTAAGATTCAGTCTAGTTGGCTTAAGGCAGAAAAAAGCAGAAGACCCGATCAGTTGTAAGCCTCAGCTCCCTTGGTCTGTCTTCAGATCAATTACCCCCCGCCCTGATGTGGACTGAGTAGAGCATCAAACCATTTCAACAAAGCCTGAGGGTCCATCCACATAGCACTTCCTGACTTTAATTAAAACGTGCAGAGAAGCTTTTTTCCTATTGTAAACGCCCAGCTTACACACGTGATCAATGGTGAGGCTAGGATAAAGGGAGAGTGTTGTGGGCACCCAGTTTAAGTAAATACAACATTTACTTCCTGTAAATGTTGTGCTGCAGGCAACTATGCTGTTGGGTGCCGATTCACAATGGGGGAAAAAATGCTTAACATTAGATGTATGTGATCTCAATGGTAGGGCATGGCACTAACACTGCCAGGGTTAAAGGGGCTTGTTTCCCCACTGGGACCACCCATGCTTGGTACTGTAAAGCGCTTTAGATCCAGTCCACCACACTAAAACAGTTAGTTCAATACCTTGAACCAATCTAGACAGATAGATAGATGGCTCTTTATTGTCCCCGAGGGGAAATTGCAGTTTGCAGCAGTACAAGACAAGACAAGACAGAGGCACACATCACTATACAATAAACAACTTTGGTCAACTAGC
The DNA here is from genome assembly GCA_900660455.1 of Gephyroberyx darwinii. Lineage (NCBI taxonomy): Eukaryota > Metazoa > Chordata > Actinopteri > Trachichthyiformes > Trachichthyidae > Gephyroberyx > Gephyroberyx darwinii. The sequence continues at coordinate 16,618 of CABFOQ010005288.1, forward strand.
TGTATAAAAATATCCTGAAAAATATACAGTATACATCTTGTACATTGTCAGTGATGGACAACAGACTGTCTATTGAGCTACCAAGTCTATTTCCCACACACAAGCACACAATCTGTACCTAATTTCAGTATGGGTTGAACATTCGCCAACTCTAATGGTTGCTGATGAAGAGGAACAGAGAGAGAACGAGGCTGAGTAGGCGCATGAGAGATCGACTGTGCGTGTGTGTGTGTACGTGCACGTGTGTCTGTGCACCAGAGAACAGTAGCAGCAGTGGCAGCTCTGGGCAAGAAGCCCCTTTTTAAAGTAGACAGACTGCATTCTAAAATCAATTCTTCAGGGACATCCTGCCAACCAGCAGACCAAAACCACTAATGAGAGTGGGTATGGGGGATTTAGAGGTGGGGGTGGGGGGTATCCCGAGGACACAGGAGGGAGAAGGAGAAGGAAATACATCTATGCTTCTTCCACTCCTCAGTCAGAGGCCCTGCCAAAGGCCAATGGTGGAAACAGTCACCAACACATAGTAGCACACACACGGTGGATCCTTTAATCCAAAGGACACGCCAGGGATCTAAAATGTCTGCAATAAAGCTTTAATAAAACCGTATCCAGTACATTTGGCACTCGGTGCTATTGGTCTCTGGTGAGTGCAGGGAAGGAAGACAGCAGTTCATTAATAACAGGCTATCTGAAAAAAGACATGGTGGGCCAACACACAACCGGAGAAACTCAAAGGGACTGACTCTCATTCAACCATATATTTTTTTTCACCATGGAGTTGCTGAATGCCTGGGACAAACAGGGTTCGCCCTGTGCGACCAATGTCATATTTTCATAGTTTCAGCAACAAGCCTTTCCATGATTGTAAACATCCACGTTCCTGGCCTGCTGTTGTTTTTTGGCTGGGAAAAGTTCTAAAGGGATAAATGTAAGTGTAAAACAAAGATTTTGAGCGAGTTGACAGATCTTACAAATTTATTCAGATAAACTGTTTAAATTGCACTTATCAAAAACAGCATGTGTTCTCGGCAACCTTTACCTGGATACACAAATATTTAGAAAATCTGCATTTGAAAATAGGGATATTATCTACACCAAGGAAAAGGTTGAATAAACTACTGGAAATAAATCTTTCAAATCAAATAAAGTCCGGAGCTAAAAAAAGAACAGTAAATAAACCTATTTGGGTTCTTATTGGACTTGAATTGAATAATCTCTCCTTTTTACGTTACTGACAACTATTATTTTGGGCAACATCCATTACATGAGCAGGAAAAAAAATCATCAGCATGTGTTTGACACCGATCCTTTGTTAACAATATGGAGCGCATGTTGACATCAACCAGGGTGACAGAGAACATTGTATACTATACAGCTAGAGCAAATGGGGAAATAAAATAACAGCTTAAATTGGCCAAATTTCATCTACAGTAACAATGAGGTGTGGTCCTACATTTTAGAACCAATATTTCATTATGATATAGTAGTTAGAGGAAAATCCTTTTGGAGCTGCAACCTGCACTAGAACCAAAACATGGACGAACTAACCCTAAAACTGCCACAAAATGTCACTACTGTAAAGATTAAAGAGGAAAAACTAGAGACACTGAGCAAAAGAGCTCGGTCATGCTAGATTGTATTGTCCTGAATCAGAAAGAAGTAAAAAAAAAAAAAAAACCCCACACAACTCCCATGCTTCTCCCCTAACACCTTTTGTACCATCTGATACCTGGGGAAGAGCTGGGACACAATAACAATTTGCACCTTGCTGGCATATGGAGTTACGACCAGCGTAAACCACCGCAAAGATATAAATCAAGCTGGCTTTATGTAATGACAGCTGGTTGAAAATAACAGTTTCATGAAACGCCAAATACTCACCTTTCAGCACGCAAGACACCGCTTAAGTATGGATGATCCCATGGCATGAGCTCCTGCACAATAAGGCAAACAATACAATATCATCATATCCATGTGACATCAAACTAATTAAGCCCTGACACATGATTTACTATGTGAGGCTAGTTGATCATCCACGAGTCAGTCTAAAATGAAAAGGGAATAACGTGGCCTATCTAGTCTCTGGTCAGAATAATCAGTGGCACTCACAGAATTACGAGGGTTGATTTTTTTCTTCATGTTCCTCATCATCTTAAAGTCTTTCGCTGTTCTGTAAAATTAAAGAACAAGTCAAGAGTTTACTGACAAGAAGCAGTCAGATCATATTCTCAAACGGGGGGTGAACAACTTCATGGCTTCGTCTCTTTAGAAAACATCATGCTGTGTCAAACAGCCTACTGACTTAGAATTAACTGTAAAATAAGCACTTGTGGGTGAAGAAGTGCTCTAGCTACCCAGAGAAGACATACACACATCCCCACGGACACTGGACGTCCCACACCCACTGCTTCCAATGCTCCTATCGTTCACTGACTCTAGGTTGGGTATCTCTCACAGGAAAGCAAAAAGTCTGATGATCATTTTTTGTGTGAATTTGCTCAAAGAATTGTCATGCACCATCGGACTGTCATTGAGAGGTGAACGGGTCTTAAGAAGACATGAAACATCTGATCAAACTCACAACCACCTCGCTATCCAAACTGAAGATCAGGTCTACGCATTTTTCAGTATAATCTTTGACAAAAAGGAGATTGTACCTGTCTGACAGCTTGTCTGTTAGCAGCTGCAGAAATTTCATCACAGTTTCTGCAGAGACAATAAAAATAAATGAAATAAAGTTACAGCTCAAGAACATATCTGAGAGTAGCACCAGCTAGGCAGAAAAATGTATTGTATAGCTTGTATTAAACCTCTAAATGAGAACTATCTAATACAAAATGCTATTTTTTTTTTATCATGATGAAAAATTAAACTAAATGAGAAGAGAATAGTTACATTTTCCATTTCCCTGGTGCTCTTATCCATGGTTACTAAGAATGAGTGAGCAGGTAGAGGCTCAGTGTCTTGCTCAAGGACACTTGGCTGTTCATGAGCCTCTACTAGGCCACCCTGCCACCCATATTTGTATTTTGTACAATTAGTCAGAACGTACTTACGCCCTCAATATCACAATCTTAGAGACACTAGATGGTTACAGCAGGGACTAATGGGTGCCCTATACCGTAGTGAGGGGATAATGTATTACAGAGTAAGGGAGAGAATAACGGGAGCACATTACCTGGGGTTTTGGCCATCGTTCCCTTTAGAGCCCTGTGTGCATAGGACTCGTAGCCCACCAGTTTGGCCAGTTTGTTTCTGCATTTCAACAACTCCTCCAAACACGCCATCAGATCTGCATTTGGATAGAGGTAAATCCTGTAGGCAATCTCCCGCACCTGCAGGTTGAAGACAGAGCAGAACAAAACGCACAATGCATACTTCCATTGTGATATTCATATTTTGATTTTATACATTGCTTTACCTGTATTCTAACTTTATAAATCATTATATGGTGTTGGTCTGCAACTTTTATATTTGTCTGGATGCTGCTTTATTAAAAAAAAAAAAAAAAAAAAATTTAATTAATTAATTTAAAAAAATAATAATAAAATAAATAAAATCTATTCCCAATCCCATTCCCTATTGCCGTAACTGCTGACAGTAGGTATCAGTAGTAATGGAACTGGTAATAATACTTGAATGTGATTTTGAGAATGACGGTTTTATAGCTCACTGGCTAGTATAACAAACGTTAACAGGAGGCTGGTGTCAATATTTTAGAGTCTGCCAAGAAAACATTTTCAGTGTCCTGAGAGGGAACTTGAATACCACTCAGGATAGGCTACTAAAAGTCCTGAACCGTCAGTCCTAGCTTTTGTTGTATGACAAAGGCGCCACCTGCTGACCAATGGGAGAATTGTTCCTTTGACCCAAACCAAATGCATACCAAGTCATCCGGGGAATCTGCATGTAATCCCTCAACCTGGATGAAGCTTCCCTCTTTCGCAAAGTGCAGGTGTAGATGCTCAGGAATTGCAGACCTTGCAATCCTGTTTGGCATGTGAGAGCCAACCAGAAACTCATTGTTTAGATCCAAGAGCTTCACATGAAGGGCGACTGCCTCTTTCCTCTGCCAAGAATTGAAGGAGCAACACGTAAATCAGTTATAATGCACAGGACAGGCATAGTAAAACACAAAATGTGTAGAGCGTAGATAACTAGTCTGTTCACATCCATGCTACTGCGAAGCATGAAAAATTATTGACCATCTCACCAGTTTTTCATCAAGATGAATTCCACTGATCTCGAAGTCGAACATGAACAACTCCGCCACTCGCCTAGAAAAGCAAACAGGAAATCAATATTAAAGCTCACTATTAAACTCACCCTCTTTACTGAGAGGGTGATGCGACCACTCCTAAAGATGCAGTGCAAAGGACACCATTAAATCCTACGTCCAGGATATAGTCTCACCAACATACTTATTTTTGATGTGTGCAATTCCAACTACTTACTACCTCTGTACAGAAACTACAGTAGAGCCGTAGATTAAATAATATAGTAAATCTTACCTTGTATCAGGATCCAGCTGAGCCACAGTGTCCGGGTTGTCCAGCAGATTCTTTAGGCTCTTGCATAGCTCAACATTAGTATTCAACCTGAAAGATACAAACAGCGAATCTAAGCACCTGTAAAATGCCAATAATAATCTAAGTGTGTAATAATAAGTGTGCTAGTAACAAGATTGTTTTTGTCCAGCATCCCTGTGGTACTGCTACAAGTATCTTCTCCCTATATACTGCATATTACATGGTCTGCTCAGTGCGCTTGATGAGCATGTGCACTGTGTTGTATATTTGTGGTTTGCAGCTTTGAAAGTAAATGTTCATGTTGGGAACAACATCTAATGCAACTTACTTCTCCACAACTGTGCCAATCTCTACGCAGGTCTTCTCTGCGGCCTCACGGAATGCTGGATCTGGATGTGCTACTTTCACAAAGTCTGCCTGTTTACCGAGAGAAAAATCTCAAATACAACACAATACAATATGGACTTTGTTGCAGAGTGAACAAGCCATCCAGACTTTGTTGATCTAACTGACAGATATCCATACATACTACACGTATTAAGTATACAGCATACAGTAAATGATCATCACCTGGTACTGCTGGAGCTAGTGGAGGTTAAGTGCCTTGTTCAATGATGTGTGGTAGTGTAGCATCATAGATTTTGAGGGGTTTTCTATGCAAACCCCAGCACACTTTAAGCTGTTTGACCAGGGATAGAAGCAGTGACCCTCCCAGCACTGGTGCGCTGCTCTTACCACAAGGCATTTATAGTCACTATTGCTCATATGGCATAGCTTCACCATTTTAGAAGATTCTGTATGATAATCTGCTAAACATCAACTGGGTAGCTTCTGAGGGGTGTTTGATGTCTGCTGATTATGTCATATCTTATGTGTGCCATTGTTTAACTTATGACAATTCAACTTTTCTTTCAACCCCATAGAATATTTTGTATCTTGTACTTACAAGGTCAGCCACTTTACACAAACCATCTGAGAGTTGGTCAAAAGACTCCACAGTTTCAACCCCTGGCGGACAACAGCATGCGTTTTCCACCAGACGCTGAGTGTCCTTCAGAGCTCTCTTTGTGGCCACCTCGAAGCCAGCAGGAGAGCTCAGCTCTGGCACTCCAAACAAGCCCTGCAACCAGAGGTCAAACACAGTGACAACGGGAATGTCAAAATGTGATGAGGACAAAGGCAGATCAACATTGGTTTGGCAGGTGTTAAAACAATCACAGGTGATTATTGCGAACTCGAGCTATATTTATTTCATTAGATCAGTAGAGTTGTAGACATTAGGTAGTGCGACACTGTTCTAGTACACATTTACGAATCTGATACGATACATACCACGTTTTTTTCGAACAAGTCCAGTCTCTTGTGAGGTTTGGCATTGAATGCAGCTCCGACAGGTGACCAGGTTGTGACATTTCTCTGTACATACGTCCATATCCTTCTATGCTTTACCAAGTAAAGCAATCGTTTACACGCAGACATTGTGTACTATATCTGTTTTTATGCTCTGCTGCCTCTGAGTTGATGGCTAGTTTAGCTTGTACTGACAGGGACTGATAAAGGACATGCTAAACTTTAGCTTAAAGTACGTTAGCTTGCTTGCAAAAAACGAATAGCTGGCACAGTTGATATAATCAAAAACAGTGTTGTTCTCAGTGAAACGATAAGCTAACTTTAGTGACCTTTCTGAATAGGTGCTGTTGTATAAGGTGTGACTGTCAATCTTACAAACAAAATAGCATCCACATGTTAACTTGCTAGCTAGCAGTCAAAGCCAATGTAGATGACTGTTGCAGCTGGTATTTTCGTGAAAAAGATAAATAGCTAAATATTGTATATATATATATATATATATATAAACATGACAGCACCGTGTTTGTTATAATGAACACTATACTTTAGGACTGTTGGTAATTGGCAATGAATATCCGAGTTGTTTTTTGTTTTCCGATAAAGTATGTGTCGAAAGTGCGAGAAGCAGAAGATATCGGTTCGTTGTGATGTCGCACAGGAGCGACGTTGTTTTGTAGTTTTTGTGGGAGCACTGGGTCGCCGTCGCACGAGCGACCCCAAACGCATGCAGACGGTACTGTTGTGCAAGAGAGGAAGAAATAAAACTCGTCTATAAACATTGCGTTAAGATGCAAATAGATAAGACCAAATGTGACGTAAGGAAATAAACAAGGGTGCTTTTATAGTAAACGATTAAATGACAGTTGTCTAAATAATCATGGAATAAAATTTCATAATCTAATTTGGAGATTTAAAAAAAACAACTGATTTATTATTTACCACTTCACATTTGTAAACATCCACTTTGCTAATTTAAGCAGAGTAAAAGGGGCAGAGCTGCCATGCATTGCCAGATAGACAAGGAGGAAAGAATGTCAATCAAGGAGGCCACCATCCTCATGCACCTCTCAATTATTACCAACTACCAATCCAGACCCCCTTTCTGTGCATATGTTTGACAAAACATTTGCTCAATCACAAAACCTGCTGGCTGACGACTCGTGTTCATGATTATTAAGATACTAAGACTGAAAAGTAACTCAAACACCGAATAAACCTTGAAACGATGTCTTTATTAATAGGAGGAATAACTCATTCATTGCACTCCACAACCACATTGAGTTATAGTTTTTCCTGTGAAAACTGTTTATTAAAGGTGTAGTATGAAAAACGATAAGCAAATGCGACTGTATTTAGAAACCTCCCCTAAACAAACAAATCTAAATCATGTGACTGACAAAATGTTTTAGGTCAACTCTGAAAAAGAATTTAATACTGAAAGTAGGTAACACAGGACAACAATAAAATGTCTTCCCAATATGAGAAATCACAGTATTTTGCAATAAGTACTTTTTGGTTTCTTGTACTTGGCAAAAAGGTACCAATTTGTGACATATGGCAAGACAATGCAGTTAAACGTCGTAAAAAAAAGAAAGAAGTTAATGCTCAAATTTAAATAAACACTTTGCTACTGAATGATCGTCATAAACCTTTCAGACGATTCCATTCTCAATCACATATTTACATCTATTGACTAGAATACAACGAAAACGATATTCCAAAAAATGAAATGTGGGGAGAAGGAATTAATATTTTACATTTTGGCTCATATCAACTCACAATACAGTCAAGCATAAATTGTGTGGATTTACAAAGGAGTGCTGTAGTCAAGATTGTGAACATGGATTAGTTTTGTCCCAGTGAGTGTGCTTGGACACCTGCCATCCTGGAATTGTTTCTTGTCGTTACCCTAGCTCATCACTTTACAAAAAACAACTGCACATCTGAGACTACAGTAAACTTAGTTGACCCCTGAGTTACTAATGCAAAACTAGTGTATGAAATACCTCATTACAGTGTATCTTAGTGCAAGCCAGCAATATGCTTGATTAAACAGAGGTATATTAGATAGCACCCAAGCTGACAATATTCCCCAGAATGGTTATTCTGCTGGCCAAATCACAACAAGCAGTATGGGAGGAGGTGTTTTGCTCTGTATCCTTGTGAAAACCAGCAGTTCAAATGCTTAAATTCATATTACATTTACAAACGGTTTTTTTTTCATAGAAAATATAAATATCCCTGAATGAAACAGATTCACAGCATTTTCTCTTGAGGACTCCAGTGCTACTACCATAACGTGGCCATCAAGTGCCTTCAAGGTCTCCAGTTAATGTCTCTCTCTTTGCTCTAAAGCCTGTAGTTCCAGCCGCCAAGTCCTTCATTCACTATCGTGGTATAGTACTGTCCGCTTACCCCGGTTCCGGGTATTCACGCGAGTGTTTCGCTGCGGTTTGCTGTATGACTCGTCACTGTCCTCCTCCTCCGAGGCGGCCCGCCGGCGCTGCTGCCTTGACTGGCGGGAAGCACTCTCACTGATCCTGGGCTGTCGTTTGTGACTGCTCCTCTTTGGACTGCTGTGGGACCCTGAGCTAGCAAATGAGTTTTCAGAGGCTGAAGACGAACGCTCACTTTCTGAGGCAGAACTGTGATTGCTACTGCTATAGCTTTCCTTTCGTTTGTTCCTCACATTTTTCTTCGCCCTTGAATGACCAACATCCTCTTCGTCTTCCTCCTCCTCATCTGAACCAGGCTGAGAAGAGGTGTCCTCCTTGCTGTCACCATCCTCTGGTTTGGACTTGCAATGAGGTTCCCTTTTGGGTCGCTTGGAGGAGCCTGACCTTTTGTTAGCCTCTTTGCTATTTTTATTGATCTTGGGCAGTAGCTCTTTCTCTCCCTCCTCCTCCTCCTCCCTGTCTTCAGAGTCTGAGGTGTATATGCGTTTTCTCTTGGAAGACGCTTGACGCTTGGCTTCATTGGGAGAGGCTCTTTTAGACTCGCGCTTATACCGGTCTTCATCAGAAGGGGCGGCAGATTTGCTATTACCGTTCCTATGTTTACCCTGGTTTTCAGAAGCAGACTCTTCCTCAGAAAGAGAGTTGTCACTGATGTATTTCTTTTTTGGTTGAGCTCGGAGGCGCAGCGGTCTAGCTGACGTGCTGTTCTCCAACTTATCGTCAGATTCTTCGTCTGATGAGCCGGTAGAGCATTTCCTCCTTGACCTCTTCTTGGGTTTGAATTCCTGCTCCGAGCTCTCTGAAGCACAGGTGTTGCTATGAGGCCGTTTAGGTCTGCTCTTGTTTCGGGTTGGTCTCTTTTTCTTGGTTTCGACCTCAGATTCCTCATTGGAGTGATTGCTATCTACTTCATGTTCCTCATCTTCTGGTTTCAATCTTTTCTTGCGTGAGCTAGATCTCTTTGGAGCGTCACTGAGTTCATCCGATTCTTCACCCTTGGGTTTGTTAGTTGAGGCAGATGTCTGTTGATCTTGGCTTTTTGATGATGGAACTTTACTCTTTTTCACACAGTTCTTCTGGATTTCCTTCACCGTCTTTCTCCCATTTTGGTGTGGGTGCTTCTGGGAATCATGGTCTTCGTCCTCTTCATCGGAGCTGACAGGAGGTTTGCGTCGTGTGGTCCTGCCTACAGTGTCCTCTACCTCATCCTCCTCACTTGCACTCAGAGTATTCCTACTTTTCCCACCTGAAGCGGTTACTGTGCTACTAGAGGGTTTCCGAGACACAGCAGCCTGTTTGTCCTCTTTAGTCTCCTCCTCTCGTTCACCAGAACTCTCCTCTTTCTCAGAGTCATCATCAGACTTGTGATGTTTCGCACCGTGTCCATTCACATGGGACAAAACATCTGAAAAAGAAAAAAAGCCCAACTGATTAGAGCAACATCCATCACAAACACCATGGAAATGGCAAATAGTAATGAAAACTAAACGTGACGGATAACAAAAAAAGTAATTTTCTCACCCCTTCCCTTGGTCCTGGCAATTTGTCTTGTCGTCCTGTGTCTGTTGGAGCTCTTGTCTCCATTCTGCTGACGCTGGGAAGAAGATGAGGTGTCACTCTCATCGCTGTCCTCATTGTCCTTTGATTCACTAGCTGACTCCTTTGTATTCCGAGCAGCTAGAAAGGAAAAAAAACAGCATTAAGTAAACCTATCCTGCAACTGAGGAGAACTACAACTGAGGTAGTTTTATTGTATTTGAAGGCTGTACAAGGATGGTTTACATTTGCAAGGTCTGTAAACAATGTAGTAAAAACTGCATGTTGAGTTATGATTGGTTAACTCAGTTTTATAAAAGCCTATTTCGCCATTTTCAGGTCCAACCCTTCTTCAACATATGTGAATGCACCAAAAGTGTAGATTAGTAGTTAAATTCAGGATTGTGGTTTTAAAAAAGGTACAAAGAAAAGCAGTTAGATAATTGTTCCTGCCTACCTCGTGCTGATGACTCTTCCTCAGAATCGGAGCTGCTCTGGATCACTGCAGTACGTTTGCTGGCCCTGGTGGCATGGCGGAGGCGGCTGCTGGTCCTTGTCGGCTTCTCCTCCTCCTCATAGTCTTCATCCGATGCTTCAAGGAGTTTGATCTTATTGACAGCTGCCCTGGCAGTCTTTCTCTTCAGCGACCTGCGACTCACGATTTCCTCCTCATCCTCCTCCTCCTCCCCGTCAGACCCCTGGGATGTTGCTCTGTCAGAATCGCCATGGCGACGTTTCTCCCTGCGAGACGACCTGCCACTGTGACCGTTGACTTGAGCTCTGCCCTCTGAGGACAAACGAGAGGGGAACAATGTTTAGCATGCCATTCTACTATGTTCATGAAGGGAAGTATTTCTGGACATACACTCATACTTCCCAAGAGTAATGTTAAGGGTAAACCTGTGACAGGACTACACATTTATGTTATCTTACCAAAGTCTATTGTAAAATAATAATGGGTTCTCATCAGTACTGAGACCTTGAGGTTTGTTTTTTTCACGTTAGCCCGTTTCATTTCCATGTCATAATACACCTGTTGAGCAATAAATGCAAAAAAAAACTTGTTGGAAAACTATCTTTTGTGGTTACCTCATGGTGTACCAGTAGGCACACAACAAAAATCCAACCAATAATATCACAGATTTTTGAACAATCAAATAAAACTGTCTCTCTCTGCCCAACAGATATCCCATCAGTCCCTCCCCGCGTTATATCCTGCCCCAACATCCTGTTTCAACAGGAAATACATCAAATTAGGGAAGCGAGACTCTCTCCAAATGCCATTTCATTGAGACTTTAAGGTCATGTGTCAGAAGCGGTTACCTGTCCGTTTCCTGTCAGCGGCAGCACTGTTCCTAGTCAGCCGTGTGCTCCTGCTGTTTTTAGTCCTGCTGGGGTAGCGATGACACGAGGAATGGGATGACTTCTCTCCATCTTCGCTCTCCTCACCTTCACTATAGAATTCCTCCTCGTCTTCATCATCATCATCTTCCTCCTCTTCACTGTCACTCTCAGCTACTGGTAATAAAAGGGAGGGATGTGATTTTTGATACAAAACTTTGTATGTTAACATTATGTTGTGAGGTTATCGTTTTCCTGCTTTTTTCCCACGTTACCAATGCCTGATTTTTATGGGAGCTGGAATAAGGCGGAATAATTTAAGACTGGGTTTTCTCAGCAAATGGACTTGTTAAATCCTGACCTTTTTTCCTCTTCTTGGCTCCATGGTTTCTTGTAACTCTTGCTTTCCCTCTGGTCTCTCTGCTTCGATGGTGCCTTGAGGACCCTGGTCGTTTCTCCTCCTCTGACTCCGTCAATGGCAGCTCGCTCTCACTCTCAGACTCTGAAGTAGAGAAATATCAGTAAGAATAGAACAAGAGACTTTACAGGCTCTTCCTATGGCACCATCACCACGGTATTGTAATCAAGAATTCAGGTAGGTCAGGGATGAGACACTTCACTCCTCTATACCTCAGAGCATCAAATTAATAAGTAAAAGTTGTGTAGTGTGTTATTGTAGTGTGTACGTTCTTTGCGTGAGAGATTAAATTTAATTTCCATTACATTGTGCCACAAATCACTCTACTGTACCTGAGGTTGATGAAGCAGCTTTGGAGTTGTCCTCGGAAGAGCTGTGGCCTGAGCTGCTGCTTCGACTCCTCCTGGTCCTCTCAGGAACAGACACTTTGGCTGAGGTAGATTTGGTCACTGATGTTGACTCCACTTTTCCCTGAGTTTTGACAGCAGCCCTCTTGTGACTTGAGAGAAGAGAGGAATAAAGTGTTGAGACGATGATGTAAATCACAGGAAAATATAAGTGTGTAGAGCCAAGCGTAGTACTACGTAGAAACTTGGGTGGAAATGTATAGGTAATTCGAGTATTGATGATCAGGTTAAGATAGTTGCGCAACATAAGAATAGAAGGTTCTGGCACCAAGCCGCAGACCATATGAGCCAGATCGTAGCCCAAGGTCCTCCAGCAGGTCCCTCTGGCTGGTCCAAAATGTACATTAAAAACAAAAGGCTTTCGGGCCTTTTCCCATCAGGGCTCCAGGACTTTGGAACGAACTGCCCGAGGAGCTCAGGCTGGCTAAATCTGTATCATCTTCTAAAACACGTCTTACAACTCACTTTTATAAACCTGCTTTTATGTAATGACCTTTAATCATTGCTTTGACCTTCCTTTTATGGCTCTTGCCTTGCTTCCTTATTTCTATTGCGTTTGCCGTTTATTCATTTTCTATCATTTTGTAAAGCACTTTGCAACAGAGTTTTGAAAAGTGCTATATAAATAGATCTCATCATCATCATCCATTTGAAACAGACCTTGTGGTGTTGGTGCCGGGGGCAGGCTGATCCACCTGCTGCAATTTCTTTCTGAACCTCTGGCTGCGGCGGAGCCTGTCGCTGCTCTTGACGGCAGTTTTGTACTCAGATATGATTGTTCTGATCCGCTCCTCGAAGAAGGCAGAGAGACGCAAGGTCATACTGTAAATCTAGGATGGAAACAATAGAAAAGAGATCAGATAAGCAACAATGTATATGTTGAAGCATGCAACACCTGATCAATTTCTACTTGCAGTATTAATGAAGTTATATTTCAGGGGCATTACTCCACAGACTTTGAATAAACTAGGACCGTACCTTGGAGCGTTTGTTGGGAGTGTAGGCTTTAGCATTGGCAAATATCAGGCGGGAATCTTTGCACAGCTCGACAGGGTTCTCATAACGGTCTTCATCCAAGGTCTTCTTCACCTTGCCAAAGTCCATCGGCGTGTCAATGATGTCTACGTAGTCCTGAAGAAGCACACGAAACATGATTTAGGCTTCATCTTTAGAACACACAACACAATTTGATCTCAGTTCAGTCAGAACAGCGGACTCATTCCCCATCTTCCATCATAGGCT
>CABFOQ010005288.1:30025-41371 GCA_900660455.1 Gephyroberyx darwinii
CCTGACCCTTACTGTGGATAAGAGCGTCAGCTAAACCAAAGACCAAAATCGGTCTTTTAGGACAGGGTCAGAAAAGAGGGTTTTAGTAAGATGGCTGTATCTCTACAGAATCATTTTTTTTTTAGGGGAATAAAAGCTTTTTCAAAGCATTTAGCATGGTAGGAACTTAGCGCCAGCCACACACTGATAAACTTTGGAGGAATAGGAAAACCACCTAGCCACAGTCAAACAGTTTGGCGGGTAACAAACCAGTCTTGCTGTTCTAAAAATAATTGGCAAAATAGTGCTAGAGGCTGTTGAAAGTTGGAATCCACTTGGAATTCTATTTCCGATCGAGGTCAACATTGTTCTGCCGAATGCTAGGATCTACAGGGCCCCTCTGTGTGCCATATTTACTTACTGGATAGCGCTCTGGATCCACAGGCTGTCTGAAGGGCTCGGAGTCCTCACAATCAAGTATGTAGTTGAGCAGACACTTGCACTGCTCCTTCCAGGCATCTCTGTCTGGCAACACCTCTGCTGAGCGCTGGTAATAGCAAGGAAGGAGAAATTCATTCATCATGACATAACACACACAACGTTTCAGTTAGTGTACCTTGATAGACTCAATTTAAAAAACAAAAAACAAAACTAATACTTTTTTTGCTTTGCATAGAACTCAGATGAAAATCCCAAATAAATGGGTTTTAAAATGTTTTCCAATAACTTGGAAAACAACAAAAAGTCAAGGGGGGTGAATACTTTAGAATACTTCAAGGCACCGTACAACCACTTTTTAGTTTATAAATTTGGAAAATCCCCAGTAATCACAAAATATATTCATCAATGTGTTTTTACTGGTTAGTTTTTCCATCTTCAATAACTTAAATCTATCCACTGCATAACCAATGTCAAGCTAACGTCACTGGTTTCCATGTATAGGTGAAGAAAGAAATAGAAATGGTGAGTCTAGAAATAAGCCCTTACTCTTTGATTCTAAGGGCCGATACCGAAACCTGACATTTACTGTTGATGTTTTAGATTGTTGAATCATGCTGCTATTAAACTGGGATTTAATTTAGGTTCACTGGAAATATCTCTATGTGACATCACGTCATCTACGTTTGGCCAGTTATTCACAGTAATAAGAAAAATACAGCACCAAACAACAAAATGGAACCAGAAATACAAGGTACATTGCCGATAGCAGTTTTCTAACAGTGTTAGTGTTGTAGCGTGCATTTTTCCTTTCAGTAAAAAAAGCTGAAGGCCAGTTTGATGACCTCAGAGGAAAATCTGAAACAGCCACTACAAAGAACAAGTCTGAGGAAGCACTGAAAGCTTTGGGTGGTGAAGAGGACTTGTCAGGAACTAGAAAGACTGTTCACTTGACTGTTCACATCCTGCTCTTGTTGGTCAATTTCATTCCTTTGTGCTGATGACAGCTCATTTTTGTGCTTTATAATAAATACCACTATGTGTAGTCCAAAATACTTAAATATCTTGTCCTGATCCTTGTTTTCATGCTGTCAAAATCCTTTGTGGGACTGTAACCTTAAACATTATGCATTCTGTGTCTAGAAATGTTCTCCGTCCACTCCTTTCCAGTTACCTGACGCAGTCTGTGTTCGGAGGAGGTGCCTGGTGCCTCTGCATCGTCATCCTGGAGACAATATCCAAATTCAGATCAGTTTATCCCAAACAAAATGCATTCTGTATGACTAACACTGCCTTCCTAATAACACAACCCATGTCTCGATTGTCCCAAGGCTTAAAAATGGAAACTTTAACTGTCATCCCCCATTCATCTTTGTGGTGAAATGAAAGAGCTCATAGCTTTTGGACCTGGTCAGTCCATATCCAGTCCACTCATTTATCTATTTGTTTATTGGTTTCAAAAATGTGTAAAGCCACATTTTGTTCTGCCTTTTTTCATGCATACTTTGACGAGCCGTAGTACAGCACACAATGATTAACAGCTCTATTCAGAGTCAAATTTACCTCATCATCTTCATCATCCATCTCTTCAACAGCATTGTAAATCTCCATGATATCTGTGCAGCTTGGATCACTGAGGAAATGAAAGGGGGGGGGAGATGTGTCAACTCTAAGTCTAAAAGGAAATGTATATCAATCTTATTTTTCCTGTACTTTGGGTTTTTTTTGTTTTTTTTTGCAGGCTTTTGTGTGGGTTAATATAAATAAATCCAACATATTCTAACATAGCCAGTTAGTAGTTTTTGCTGCATATCTCTCCAGTACAAATATCCAATCATCCTGTGACCGACTTATGTTGTGTTAAGGTTTTAGAAAAACACTAATCTAGACAACAAGAACACGTGTGGAACATACTTGACAAACTTTTGGAGGACATTGGTGATGATTTTTGCTGAGTGGGCAATCTTGCTCCTTGGCTCGTTAAAAGTGCGGGCGTTGTGTGCGATGTACCGGACATCCCAAATTAATGCTGATAGGCGCCTGTGGACCCCCACCAGAGATGAGAAAGCATATGAACAACACACTATGTTTTACAGGCTATGACTTTACCTTGCAGAAACCATCAGTTACTAAAGTTTCACTGGCGAAGACTCTGTCTCAGTATATCCAATTTAAGATCAGACCTCGCAGAATCAGATGGGTGGGGTTTCCACATAGGTGAATGAATGCCAGAAAGTTGGGACTGACCTGTAGAACCGGTTGATGAGTCGGAGTCTGATGGTGCCCAAGTCGGTGGGGTAGGCGATCACAGTGCAGTAGGTGGGATACTGGACTATGTCCACGGGACCAGAGAATGGAGCTGCGATCTCTGTTGCAGGAACATAAGGGTGGAGTTTTAGTATGACAAAATAAAATCCAGGTGGGAGAGAACGCGAGTGAGTGACCGAGTTAGCTCGTGAGTGGGAGCATACATGTTTATAAATGGATATGCAGGTTTTAAAAAAGCTAAGTTTCAGATGTTTTAAGACCGTATTAATGCTACCTTGAATTAAGTTTATGACCAATTTGACAAATAATTGAAGAATAAAAAAAACAGACTATTTCTGATTGAACACTAATGAAAGATCTGAAACTGTGAAAGGTAAGTATATGAAAAAGGAGATTAAATGTTTAGGGACATAATCTGACATCAACCGTATCTGTTAAAGCAGAGATTAAAACAAAACATGTTTGGCATAGTGTATTAACTTTCGAAATCTGCTTCAACAAGATATTGCCGAATGTAAACAATCTGTCAATACTCGAATACTTGAAAGAGCATAACTGTACATGCGGGTGAGAGAACGGACAAGAAACTTAAAGAATGCCTGTTTGCGTACACACCGACGCTGATGAGTTGGTCGATGCTGGGGATGATGCGCTCGCACTCTTCGTCCCTACACCTCCTATCCCCCCATTCCCCCGGCAGTGGCTTGTACATCAGCTCGCTCATCTCGTCTGCCGTCACTGGGATGCCCCCGCCTTCGGTCTCCGGCTGCTGGGCTGCAGAACACAGCGAAGTCACACTTATTGAACATGCAGTGATGCTTTGCTGCTGGCAATGCCATTCAGTGTACCTTACAGTGATAAGTGCCATCAGTAATATGTTTAATGTATCTTGTATGTCTGACGTGTGTTACTGTGAAGAGCATTACATGGAGCAATGGCCAGGCAAAGCTCCTATAGTCATAGTTCACTGCATACTCTGTGTCTTAGAGAGTGGCTCTGGTATATCCTTCAACAGGTTATCATTGTTTATGTGAAGGAGGTTATGATATGTGAAATGACTTGGTTATGAACAATATATTTCACTTCCTACACAGAAGCACAGCGTGTAATGTGACACCAGTACTGTGCTGTCTGTAGGTATGAGTTTGTGGATGCGATAGCAATACGCCAGTGGTAAATCACAACTACCATCATCTGGAATAGCTTCCACATCCCAAGGGCTCAGCTTCTCAGTTTCTCCATTGTCCCATCTGGTAAAAACACAAAACAAGGACAAGTTCTAAGACGAGTTACCAGCGTCAACAACCAAATCGGTCACCATTTCTAGTGCCAGCCTTTTGTTTTTCAAAAAAAATTTTTTTTTAAATGGGACTGGGTATCAAAAAATGGTAACCATTAGTTTAACAAGAATATTTTTGTTTTTTGTGGCAAACCAAATGGCCATGATCCAATTCTATTTGGGAAAACAAATGGCATGTATTGATGTATTTAACAGAAAATAACTTTGAATTATAAACCATGCTTTTATTAAACAAAGAAAGTTATTGAAAAGAGTATGGGTTGAAAGCCAGCATCGAATTTGAAGCATCGGAGCTGGTATCGGCATCAGAAGACTCCCAACATTACCCAGCCCTGACTACGTATGCATCTTTCCCCACCTGACTTTGAAGCACTGGAAGTGACTGTCAGGGTATTCTGGCTGATAAGGCTCCTGGCAGACGATGGTCCCAAACCACCAGGCGTCGTCTATCACAGAGCGGAACCGGTCATCTGGACAGGACAGAGTATTACCATGTTTAGGGGGATGAGGAAAAACTGAATGTCACAATACGCAGCAAAATTCAATGTCAGCTGTATATTTCTAAACACATTTTGGAGAAACCCCGTCCTCACTTGAGATTCTACTATGGTGTTAAACCTCAAATCTTTAATATGTCTCTTGTTTTTGTGATAGCACTGGAGTGCAAAAAAAAAATGTTTGCACAAGTCATGGTAGCAATGTTGTTAACAGAGTATTGAGGATATCTCAAATTTACATGTTAAACCTAAAAGTGACACGTGCACTTTCATTGCAAATGGGTTGAAGTGATGGAGGCAATCTGCTGAACGTGCTGGAAAAAATATGTGGGTCTTGAGTAGTCATCTATGCATGTAGACGGCAGTACTGAGGAATCATTTCAAATGAGCTACAGTATGAGAACATCCTCAAAAATTAATGTACCAGGTGCTGGACTAAGAAGCTGCAACTTGAATAAATGAATCACATGAATCCGCACACTGGGATAACGCTCCCCAATAGCGAAGTTCAAATCAAATGTTGGTGTGACATTAGTACATTCACTATCATGTCTCTTGTACTGATGAAACATACACACAGTCACAAAGCTCGCTGCTGGGCCTTGAGTCACACAAGAAAAGTCTTAAGTTGTATTAAACTCACTTGGTTGCCAGTTTCTACGGAGTGCCTCGTCATAGCTTTGCCTCAACACTAGGAAATCTATCACGTCTGGCATGTCGTGATACCTGTAGGATGATATGTAGAATCAAAGTCACTTTAAGTGGCAAGTACAAAATGCAAGAAGTTGTGACATTGATGCAAAATCATATTGACAACTTACAGTCTCACAATATATAATCACAGACAAAATCACACAGAATCTCACATACCATCCAAATTACAGTTGCGTTTGTGATCTCTTTTGAATTACCTGTATAAATGGCTCCTAAAATATAGTCTGATCATCCAAGTAATAAAAATATATAAACTATATGATTTAAAAATAACACACAAAATGTGTACTTTTACGTGTTTTTATTGACCATATTGTTCAAACATTAAAAAGTATGTGAACCTCTAGGATACAGACTTCTATGAAAGGGGGTAATTGGAGTCAGGTGATCCAATCAATGAGATGATCTTCAGGTGGGTTAGAGGTGTCCCGTCATAATAGTCAAGGAGCTGACAAAGAACCCAAAGGTAACAGCTAAAGATCTGCATCTTGAACTTGTAACATCTCTGTCCACAATAAGAAACACTTAAGAGTGGTGTTCATGGGAGGAAACCACTACTCCCCACAAAAAACATGCTGAAATGTTCTGTGGACAGATGAGACAAGAATTGAACTTTTTGGCAAAAAGGGCACAGTGCTATGTTTGGAGAAAAACCACTGCATACCAACAGCAAAACCTCATCCCAACTGTGAAGTTGGGCTGGGTGATTATGGACCAAAAATCTTAAATCACAATAATTTCACCCATTTGTCACAAGAACGATAAATTGAGATGATGTTACTTCCCATAACCGTATCAAAGAAATTTCCATAACAGACAAAAGTATGTCCAGACAACTGAACTGGCATCCTTCTTTGCCACATCTTCATTTCCACTGGCACTTGGATCGCTCATTTTCGGTCAAATCCCTCAAATGTAAGGGCACAGGAAACTCTACATGTAGGGTTGCCATTAACCCTCCAGAAATTGACTTCAATCACTCTTCCACCAGTTACTAAATCTCAAGGTTCACATACTTTTTCCAATCCAAGCTGTTAATGTTTGAATAGTATGTTCAATAAAGACACGTAAAGGTTTGTTTGTGTGTTATTTGTTAAATCACTATCTATTTTTATGACTTGGATGAAAATCAGACCATATTTTAGGACCCCTTTATACAGCAGCACTGGAAGAATTTCATTGCAAAACTGCTATAAATCCATTTGGGTAAAAAACTGTTACCTCGAATTCGTCAGTCGGCATCTTAAAAACAAACAGGAACCCATCCTCAAAAACACAACTTAAAAAGAGATAAACTCCAGTTGTTTTAAACTACATGTTTTGCTGTATTTTGAAAGGGGTCTTGTAGCACATGACTAACTTTTTATTTTCATTAGGTCCGACTGATTTGGGTGTCTACATGTCGAAGAATAAAAACGTGCTTACTTTGCACCTTATTCTATAAAAGGGTTTAAAGGAAACCAATGTTCAGAATTTCTAAATACAATCTAAACATGACATCTGAGTAACGGTAATCCGAAATGTTGAACAGATTTTTGGCAACTTACCCCAAATGAAGCAAAGGGGTTGAAATTAAACTACTTTCTGTTATTTTAATTTGATCCTTCCACTTAAAATTTCAATTTTGTTTTCACTTTGATAGAATAGAGTGCTTTGCATAGAACTCCCAAATAAATGTGTTTTGAAATAGCAAAACATCAAGGCAGGTGAAAACTTTTACAAGGCAGTCTCATTTTGGAATGAAACTTTATATATACATTTTAAAGTTAGAACAGGACTCTAACTGAGCTGCTTACTTGACAGAGAATGACTTGTCTGTGATCTTGCCAGTGCCGTGGTCAATAAGGGTCAGCTTCAGACAGCATAGGGTTGGAGGGCACACTTCATATCTGATCCCAGTGATCTTCACAAACTCTTGGTCCTGGGAAATAAACAGCAGACCTTTAATTTCATTTGCACTCAAATTCATAAGTCTGAAAAACATTTGAAATGCAAAAGAAATAATTTGTGCTTGTTTTAGTTTGGTTGCTTGCTTCTGTTTTGTAACAAACAGCAGTTACCTAGCCATCATTTATCTGAAATTTTCATTTATCTTATGTCTTGTCTTTCATTTGTCTTACCCGTAGCTCCAACTTCCTCCAGGGTTGTTTGTCTAGGTTGATGGGGTAGAGGTTACTCCTGTTCACTGCCTCAACATAGGCCTCGTGGCCCTGCCGGAAGTATATGACCTGGCAGACACAGAGATGGGAAAGGGAAATAAGGTAGAGAAAATGGATAACTTCAATTAGAAATGAGTGTCCGATTTGTGGCCAAAACAAAACAACAACCCTGAAATCATCAAAACACCACCACATCTACAGTACTAACTATCAGAGTAAGATGGCGCTTACATAGCCATCAGCTCCCCATACAGCATCACAAGCGTTTTGGTGGCTATTTTTAACTAAAGTGCTGATAAATCTATATCTGTATCTGTATCTAAATCTGTATACCCATTGAGAAGACCCTCGGTCTTAATTAGAAAACTAAAACATTTGTAAACATTTGCAGTAGAGGGGATTAGACTACATCCACATTTAAGTAAGCATTCACTTCTCTGTAAAACCTTACATACAAGTAATCTATACTTCCCTCTCACAGTCTATGTAATGTGTTGAAATTGTTGGCATAGGCCAACATTTGTTTATATGTCATTTTTTAATTGTTCTGTTTTTCCTTGTTGATTTTATATTCAATTTGTGTGCTTATATTTTTTGAATGAATGCTGAATCCTATTCTGCTGCTGCAACAACTTTATTGATCCCTTTGGGGAAATTGGGTTAAGTATGGAGCATGATTTCCTTGTAAAATGTCAAGGAAAATTGATCTGATTAAAAATAATGTTTGAGACTCACATAGAAACACAACCTTTAGACGGAAAAAATATGTGAAACACAAATATAGACTTCTGAACAAATTTCAGTATAGAATTTTTTCTCAAATGTAGACGCCATGGCACTCTATTAGTAGTACTCAGTCTAACACTTCTCTTGATATTATGTGATGTCACATACCTCATCACCCATTTGGGGAACAAATGGAGACTTCCTGGGAATGACATCAGTGATCCACGGTGAGGGTCTGAACTCATTGGACACTTCTCTGTTGATGGATGGCCTGGCCTTAGGCCGCTGCTCGGAAAACAATGATAGAAAGAGTCAAGTGAGTGAACGTGAAACGGGTTTAAACTGAATCCTCGAACTGCCTTAAAAACAAAAACAAGTGCACTAGTGCTTTCTAGGTGCTCAGGTGGTGGCACGGTCTGCATTATTGGAGTGAGAGAAACTATGTTGACTTTAAAAAACCCCTCCTCTTAACACCAAAGTTGTGGTAGCACAGGGTTTTTGTAGCAAAATATTGAATTCATGTGTTGACTAAGCCACTACAGTTAGAGAATCACAGAGCTACTTCCTGGTATGTGAATGTACCGCACACCAACCTCAAGCTGCTCATGCTTGTGTGCCTTCTACCATACTGCCTGGTGCCAACCTAGAGCGCACACTGCGTTTCCTTCTTGGGGCTTTGTGCAGCCCAATACCGCAGACCGTAATTCCCCTGCGTCAGTGGTGTCCAATCATGAGCCATGGAAGGCCAAGAGTCAGCAGGTTTTCCTTCCAACCAATCACTAAACCAGTTGATTTCACTGATTAGTTGGCCTCCTCTCTGATTGATGTTGTACTAAATCAGCCGCTGTAGTGTTTGATTGGAAGGAAAACCGACAGACTGTGACAGGCCCTCTGTGGCACATGATTGGACACCTCTGCCTGCGCCGCGCAATGCAAAAAGCAGTACACACAAACGAACTAGAGGAAAAAAAACTCAGTGGAACATTTTAAAGTAGCGGCTGGACTAACCTAACAGTTAAAGATTCAGACAGTGACATAGCAATATTAGTGTTTTCATGGCAGAGTAAGGGATATGCACTGTGTTGAACAACCTACCCTGGGTGACTTGCTTTTTGCCTTCTTGATCTTCGGTTTGCTTTTCTTCCTGGGTTTTTCCTCCTCGTCACTCTGCTGCTGCTTCTCCTCCTCCTCTTCCTCATTCTCCTCTTCCTCATTCTCCTCTTCCGAGCTGCTGAGGCGTTGCCGTGCCCGTTTCCGTGACGAAAAGGGAGTGGAGGGCTGCAGGTTGATACCGGCGTCTGCCGTCCAGTCTGAGTACTCACTGGATGTGTGGCTGTCCAATCAAAAGCACTTGCAATTATGTTGGGTTACACAGATGAGAACAAGAAGCAGTAGAACAATCCTTTACTCGGGTTATGACCGGAGCACGATGACACAAATGACCTGTAATAGTGACATATACAGAACAGGCCTGGGTCAAATAACATTTGCAAGTAATTTTCAATGTTGAACCTGCTTGGAGTACCAGGAAAGTCTAGTACTAGTACTTTTCTGTGATTGACCACTTACCTAACATTATCTGAATTGTCCTGATGCAGGAAACCCTGTCCATCTGGTACTGAGCAAGTTAAAAGAAAATGCCAAGAATTGTGTTTGCCTGTACTACCTCAGCTAGGTCTGGCATACAAGAAGCTTTATACCTTGAGCTGTCACTCTTCCATTCCTCCTCGTCATTGGAGGAGTCCAGTTCACTGCCATCCAATTCATTGTCCTGGGGAAGTGAAAAAAAAAAACAGGCGCTCAAAATCCACAAGATGGCATCAGTCAAATTTTAAGAATACTAAGAGTACTTCAGCACCAGAGTACACAGAGTGGAATCGGACAATTTGTTTCTGTGCATATCCCTCCGACAACCTGGACCAACACCCGCCACTTAAACTGGCACGCACACAATGGCTGTAGGGATTGAACCTGTGACCTTACAGTTACCATCCTAACCTACATGGCTTGACCATCTCTGGCTTGCCACCACAGGCGCTTGTCAAAGATACATTTCCCTAAGTCAAACGAGGATGCAGAATGTGATGTACCTCTGAGGTTGCAGTCTCCTCTCCTTCTTCACACGACAGGTCAATGAATTCCAGCCCGTCGCTACCCTGCGAGCCGAAGAGAGCTTCGTGCCTCTGCTTCTTGCGGGCCTGTGCTCGCTTCACGGAGGGAAGCTCGTCATCTGAATCATCCTAGGAGTACACGTTGGACTGAATCAACCACAATAGAAATATTTTTTTGCGCAGAAACAGTTGTGGGGAGGATAAAAGCAGGAAATGCAAGAAACCAGTAATCGCCCGTTGGAAATGAGTGTCAATAAATTTTACATGAACGTTGTTATATTAAGACTTCTGCATGTTTCAGAGGTTGAATAAGTTTTGGCTTTGTGTTGCAACTGTGGTGATGCTGATAAACAACAACTGTTGTGACCTTTATTTAAAACACCAGATTAAGACTGGCTATATTGGTTGAGGAATATTATACTTACTCGACAACTGCCGTAGGTAACACGTCTCTTCTTTGCATTGTACAGACTGATCTCCTCGTCTCCTTTGGCAGTCCGGAAGTTCTCCTGGTCCCTGGGAGACAATACGCATATTGGTTAAGAAAAAAAAAGGGGAATATTTAGGAATGACTTGTACAATTATTACACTGAAAATAACTGCAATTTCCCCTCAGCAAAGAAAGATATTGAAAAAAAGTGTCATTTTAGAAACATATCAAATTTGAAGCGCCAAAAAAAAGCACTGAAATATTTCCAACAATACCCATTCCTAATCGAAACAACTGTTCAGCTGTGACTAGCAAAGCTAACACCGCTACGTTGGGTCTTCACCTGTAACCGCTGAGTGGGAGTTCAGGCACCACTACCCTGCGTCTCCAGGCCTGTAGGTCTCTCTCGGTGGCCATCTGGCTGCGAGGAGCATTCTGGTGCATCTGCCGTACGCCCTCCACTTGCCCACTCCGACGAAGACCCACGTTAGGGGGCGACTGCACCTCCGCTCGATCATTCACTGACACTGCAATGGAGGGAAAATAAAAATCTGTTTACCTTCTTTGGTTAGCAAAAGTTTATTATTCATTGATCCCTTATTGCTTTCCCCCCTCCAAAAGGATGTCAAAGAGCAGAACCCCTGGAGCCGGTACGGATTCAATATCTTGCTCAAGGACACTTTCTGAAACTGGGTCTGGTCGTGGTACTGAAACTGGCAGGGCT
>CABFOQ010005293.1:4389-21403 GCA_900660455.1 Gephyroberyx darwinii
CTCTTTTTTTTTTTTTTTTTTTTTTTGCATTGTCATGTAGTTTCCTAACAGATAAAACATCCTATTTTGAATCTAAGCATAAGCATCAGCCCAGAGTCCCCACAATACGACACAATATATGAATGTATTGTTGATGTTTTTCCTGCTATTTCTCTAGCATTGTAAGCATGGCCATTCATTTTCTCGGAACCCGACAGCAGTGAATTCATTCAGCGGTGCAGTGGTTTGAGTGAATTACATGTTAGTGTGGATAGCATGAAATGGCTTATTGATTATGCTGGTGCGGTGGTGATTAAAATTCATCGGAGGGGAAAGATACACAACGGCAGGCACCGCGACAAAATGGTTGCCCCAACCTTTCTGACGGCACATAAACTGTACATTTCAATCGATTGTCATCCAATGCTGCACATCTGTCAGGCACAGCACCGTGGCTTGTGCAGTCTGACAGAGATGGAGGGGAAGTGTGCGTGTGTGTGTGTCTGTGTGCATGTGCATATGCATGTGCGTGTGTATATGTATACGATGTGCGTGACCGGATCCATATGGCTGTGCACAGGTTGCATGGCGGGGATGAACCCCTCCTTGCTGAGATAAGGCCTTCCTCCCTCAGCTTGGATGATCCCTAACTGATCCCTATCTGGCACTGTGGTGTAATCTATTATAAATGTATGTAACTTTCCATCTGGATTCAGACTTCAGATCTGAGAGATAGACGATTTGAGTGATGGGTCTATTAAATTGTAATATATTGTGGGGTAAGGAAGATATTATCAGAACGTTTTGCCTTTTCTCAACATTTTGTTCAACAAACCTTTTGTTGGATTCTGGACAAAGGGGCAGAATATGACCTTTTGACTGTCGTCGTACTGCAGCTCTCCTCGTGTCTCCTGTAAATCTGCAACTACTTCCGTGAATAAATAAGGAGTAAAAACCCCTTAATGATCCAATAACATGAACATAATGTATATTGTAATGATATTAACAGACAATTTATGAGACTGTTATGAGTCCAACCAATGCTAAGCCTGCCATAAGGTATGATGCATGGTTTTCCATGGCAGTAGGCGATGAAGTCATTTTTCATTCAGTGTGCCAAGCCCTCTATCCTATACAAACTATGAGTGGCCTCATGTGAAGTGGCTGCAGCTCTCCTCTCTAATTCTCTAATCTAATTCCCACCAGGTCAAGGTCAAATACTTCTGCTCAGACCAACAGAAAACCATCAGTCTCTATTCAATGTATGCAGTGTGCTGGTTCTTGACAATTTGATTGTCATAGATCAATCTGTCTGCGCCCTGGCAGAGGTCACAGCATTTGGACATGCGACTGTATTGTGGCCAAATGGAGCTGAAATTGATATTGATCTCCTGGTTTGGCCAAGAGTGGACATTATTCATTCAATAAGCCAGTAGAAAATACAGAAAAGGTGAACAGAAGGTGAGCAGAGGTGAGTTAAGCTAGTTCAGTGTATTTACTTTATACTTTGTTTTTGTGTTTTCTACCTGAAAGATTATCTGTCTTTGGAGTTTATTAATATAAAATAAGGTAATTAGAGGCAAAGTACATGGGGATGAAGAGCGGCTTCAGGATTAGCTCTTTTACAAAGTTGAGGTAAACAAAAACATTTTTCCCTGGCGTCTTGTGCTCTGCAAAATACATTCAGTTCACTGTTAACCTCGCTGCACATGGACATTAATAATACAAAAACAGAGACGCTGCTGCACACGAGTAAAAGACCCCCAAACCTTCAAAACACGCATGC
This sequence comes from Gephyroberyx darwinii, assembly GCA_900660455.1. Taxonomy (NCBI): domain Eukaryota; kingdom Metazoa; phylum Chordata; class Actinopteri; order Trachichthyiformes; family Trachichthyidae; genus Gephyroberyx; species Gephyroberyx darwinii. The sequence continues at coordinate 6,155 of CABFOQ010005293.1, forward strand.
ACGCACACATGCACACACACACACACACACACACACACAGAGCTGCACAAGGTATCCTTTTAGGTGCAAACTACAGCGACCTCACTTTTTTGCAGTTTAAAATATTGGCAGAGATGTATGCATGTTTTATTGTGTCTCTTGCACGGAGTGCAAAACATTTCCTCATGCATAGAGCTGAGTCCACTGATTTATGGTACTGAAAGTAATGTGGTACATCAAGCTTTTGGCTTGGCCTTAAAAAAAAGTCCTTAAAAACCGTGCTCTTCATATGTGGGCCCACCCAGACAGAGGTTGTAATTAAGGGATCCATTTTTAACAAAAGAGCTTCACCGTGCAGAGAGAGAGAAAGCCATTGTCCCCTCAGCCTCATGCATTAACAATGAAAGCCATCTCACTGATAGGACAGGAATGGGTGGCATCCTGCAGAATTGAACGTCCAAGCCATTTTTGTCGCAGTCTGCTGAAGCACTCTCTCTGTGCAAAGCCCACATGGAAATGCTTGTGCTCACTGACTGGCCAAGCATATAGGACATGTGGTAAATGCAGCTCTTTAGAGTGTGTTCAAGTGCATACTCACGGCTGATTAGGCAACGCAGCATTAAACTTTGATAATGTGAAGTGTCCGTGACTCACATGCTGTGCTTTCATGTGTTAGTGTCTCTGTGCAGGAACTCTATTCTGCTCATATGTTTAATTAAAGCATAACTACATAACAAACCTATTTTCCCATCCTTTCCCATCACACACTGATCGATTCTGACCAAAATCTTGCCAATTGCTTCACTATAGAGCTACTTACATGTTGCTTGCCAGGGTGTGCAGCTCTCCAGTGCAGTCCCATGAACACTCCAAAAATCAACCCCAAGAGCACCAAAAGCATGTCGTTTCAAACACATTGATTGCTCACTCTGCAATGAGACACTCATACAGTTTTGATGCTAGCTTGGCCATTGCTTTAGGAATTCCTTGTTTACTCTTTGCCGGCTGGCTGCTGCTGCCTGTCTGCACGTTCCTCTGGGTAAAGTAGTTCAAGATAAATAGGGAAAGTTGTCAGACCGTGGATGAATTGAAAATTAGATATATACATGCCTCATTACAGACTCAGCATCAATATGAAAAAACATGCTTTGGGTGTTTTTGAGGTTGAGTACTGGGAGTATACTGTATTAGAGAGCCGCACACCCTGGCGATAATATGTAAGTAGCTCCATAGTGAAGCAGTTGATGATATTTTGGTCACAATTGATCAGATGATGGAAAATGAAAGAAAATAGGGCCCAGGTCAAAAATTCAGTCACGTCCTATTTATTGACAATCAGCACTGTGTATGTGTACAGTATTTGTGGACTGTATGAGTCAGATTTCAATACTGTGCAGTACTGTGTACTGTGTAGACTTACTGTTCATTTGTTTTATGCTTAGATGTAATGTGAGAAAATGTGAAGGGACTGGTGTTTTAGTCGGTGTCCTCCAGAAGCGAATGCATCAAAACCCCTCGACAGATAAATGAACAATCCACTTATTGCCCTCATGTCCTATCCATTACCAAATGTCCCAGATCTCTTATGTTTCTCCCTTTGGTCACATTGAAATTACAGAATGATAAATAGTGTCTCCTTGGCACAATATTAACCGTGTCCTTTGCCCTAATGGTGAGATCTCAAGTGGAGAATGCCCCTGCAATGATTGACTGTGCCGGCTCCAAGCCACTTGCCATCAATCCATGTCCTGAAAAGTGGTTTGCCTAAATGACTTTCAGCATTGTTGCTATGCTGTCCTGCTACGCTGCAGCAGACCATCTATAATCCACCCAATGATCAGAATCTGAATCACTTCAATGGCCAAACACAATAAATGTACAGGATTTCATCTTGGTGACATTGGTGCAGAGACACATCAACCTATCGACATACTAAGTAACACAACACATAAGCAAGACAATAGAAAGTAGACAATTCACAGCACTGAAAATATACTGGATTCCATCACAATGTGCACTCAGGCAGCATGACATGCAGTATCATTGCAGCTATAGATTAGGTATGGTGAGTTGCCAGCAGAGCAATGAGCCGGTGTCCCAGTGTACCATAAGACATCTTTACTGAATAAGATGTAAGCGTGGTGTACAGCTCATCCACCGACAGGATGCGATGGCCAAAATAACCACCTCAACAGGTCCCGCAGGCCCAGTAATGGCACCGTCTCTGCACCCGCTGGCTTAAAAACACAATATCTCCACACCGGGGTGATGGTGAGGCTGTTGCCAAACACCGGTGTGCCATTATCAGCGCTTCCAGAGTAGCAGCAAGGCGGAGACATTTAGCGGGGTGTCAAACTCGCTGGAGTCCTCCATCAAACAGCAGCGACCAGAATAAAGGCTCTGTCACAAATACTGACAGCTGTAATATTTCACCTGGCCCTGGAAGCCATTCCATCAGCCAAAACACAGACACAGAGAAATATTTCTTCTCTTTGGCCCCCCCGTATGAATATATATGAATATTTCGGGCTTAGTGCCTCCACAGTTGTTGTCATTGTCGGGGTAATGCGGAGAAAGTTAAGAAAGTAATTTTCTTTTATGCTGCTCTCAGGGCTCTTCTTTGAGGTTGGTTGATGTTGCAGTAAGAACAGGTGTTCTTCTGCCCAATTGGAATATATTATATATTATCTATATTATATATTTATATTCACTATAATTAATTTTACTGGGTGTGATAAGGTAATTTAAATTTTATCTAATTGTCTCAGGCCATAGATTAAACCGAGACAGTCTTCAAAGTGTGATGCCACCCTCAGTTTTGGATGTTATCCATTTCTACAGCAGTAAAAAAAATTACAGCAGTGCAGTTTTGCAGTTGGCACAAACAGACGTAAAGTAAAGTGGAGCAGGGACTTGTTAGCAGACACTAAAGCAGGGGTGGTAACGTCCACGTCAATACTGCATCTGCACAGAAAAAACAAGCCCACAATCACCAACAGAGGAAATGTTATTTTTAATGAAAATAACTCATATTCACAATCATGTAACATTTTTGAACTGGATAGATTTCTGACCAAATACACTGACCCTCAGGTTAGTTGTTTTAGTATGTAGTTACTCTTTAAAGGACACAGGCACGTAATGCATCCCCTGTTCCCCTAATTACCAGTTTGACTGTCACATTTCATCACCTTTAATTGAGAAGTTTTCTGACGACCAGAGATAGAAATGTCATGTGTCATGGAGGGAGGAAGATGTCATGGTTAAGGTCATAGATCATTTTTAATTGATGTCACAGGCGCCTTGCTGATGTCACTCCTCACCTCTGATCCCTCGGGGGGCGGTGGGTCAAGTCCTACCTCCGGGGAGGGTAATGGCCGTTTCACCACATATCTATTTCATTCTCTATAATTGTCCATGCCAATTTGTCCGCTTTTGTATTCAGTGATTGCAGCTTGGCACTAATGTGCACAAATGTGAAACACACATCTACAGTGGGGTCTGGGAACATTTTTCATCATCAAAAACAAATACAATTTTTTTACTCAGTTGATACGTGAAAATTTGTAGATGTTTGAGAAATGGTCATAAGAAATTGAAATCTAATTGAATTTTTTCTTCACACCATTTGGTTTTCTCAATTGTTGTCACACCACATATTCCATATAAATATTAACACATGTATTTTTGGTCTTTTAATAACTCATAGCAGATATTAACAAAATTCATATGGTCCTCTATGCGTTATTGTCGCTATTACTAGTGCTTCAACTTTAACACTGTACACCACTGGCTAAAGGCTGAAACCATCAGTACAGCAATATCGACTCTGTGTAGGTCAATACTAATGTCTGTAACATGCATGCCACCGATCTGTCAGCTTTCTGTCAATAACAATGCCTCTCTATGGATTCCTCTGCCATTAAAATGCAATTAAAAAGACTGAAACCACGATCCATCATTTAACAGCGATGGCCGGCCAATGCCTGTTGAAGATGTGACACTGATTGAGAGGACTTGGGGAGTAGCTTATTCATACATGTCATTTCCGCCTGGTGTGACATTATAATTCCTGTGATAAACTCATTTGACTGGCAGATATCTAGACATACAATCTTTTAACATTCGAAACATCAAACAAGCATTATATCGCATAATACCCTCAGCCGTCAGCTAATCTCTTCTTGAAGGGCAGTAAGCACAACCCAGCATGGTGACTAGATTGTGTCTAGATACATGATACATCTGATGTGATATCGCCCTGGGATACAAGGACAAAGTGATGCTGCTGGTCTGGTGTGATCGAAAAAAGGTGGTGATTGAAAAAACTCCCTGAGAGCTTTAATCACGAGTGATTTGTTAAAGCTTTTTGAGTCTTATCCTCTCTGTCTCACACACACACACACACAGGCATGACGGACCTGTGTTAATCATCACCTCTCATCCATCAGGCCAGCAGCCTGCTGGAGTATTGCTGCTCTACCTCCGGCTGCCTTTACTAATTAACAAGCCTCAGTAATTGAACTTTCTATTTTCGCCTGGGCTTCTCATATGTTGGCCCTGGCAGGAGTTAAAGGGAAAGCTAAAATGCCACAGTGCTGTCATCCTGCTACACCTTTGTTTCAAAGTGAGTGTGTGACACGGTAATGAGGTCAGGAGAACAAAGCCTGACCATACTTACAATACTGACAATCCAGCTGACATGGGGAAGGCTGTGTTCATTAAGGCGCCATTAGCTTGAAGCAGCTGTTGGCGCTTTGTCTTTATTTCTATGTGTGTTAGAAAGCAAGAGAGAGAGAGAGAGAGAGAGAGAAACTCCACACACACACAGTGTGTGTGTGTGTGTGTGTGTATACAGTGTGTGTGTCTGTGAGCCTGCTTATTGTCTGCACGTGTACAGGCATGGTTTGACATTCTGCCTGGTCCAGGCTCTCACTTTGTTTCCGCCACAGAGCTGAATGATGGATAGGCAGTTCAGCATCTGAAGAGGCACTGTCAATTGACTGGCCCATACATCTTCCCACTCACCTGCCTTTTCATAGTGAAGGAAAGTGGAGATTTGCAGGCTATGCGTGCATGTGGAGAGACTCACCCAGCTTATGAGGAGAATTGCATTACAAAAACATTAATTCAATTCCATCTTCACTGTGTCCTCAGACAAAGGTCCGCGGGAAAACAAAGCATTGATCTTCCCAAGAGCAAAGAGGAGAAGCTCATTCTTTAGGCATTTCGTCTGAGAAATGGTGTGTGTTTTGCCAGCAGAAGGCAAGCTCATCCACAAGTGCATGGTTCATTAAATGTCTGAAAGCCTAGCTTGTATCCACACTGCTTTTGACAAATACACTCCACTACAATCATACAGTCTGAGTGTGTGTGTGTGTGTGTGCACACGTGACCATGCGTGAGTGATTGCTTAGGTGTGTGAGAAAGTGCATGCCTGAATTTCCTTGTGCCCTTGTTTGTGTTAGCATGATAGAGTCATTGGTCGAAATGTTGAGAGCACCAATCTCCTGAGATAGGAAGCCTGCCACGCTTTTAAGGGCAAGGGCACCTTCATCAAGGTCTGCATTCGGAGATCATCCTAATCAAATAACTATCCTTGAGACGTTTTGTCCTCTCTCCTGGTCCTCAGTAACCTTCTTAGCGCCCTCCTTGGTGTGCTTTCAGCAAGAAGAGGAGACATGAGGCCCTCGTGTCAGAAAGATATGGGGTATTCAAATGCAGCTTACCGAGCCAGCACTTCAGCACTTGCACTGTGCAAATGATTTTTCTCAACCAGGTGTTACTTACTTGTTCCAAGTAAATCTGGAGACGTTGCTCTCCAACAGTCTGCTGAAACTGCTGAACAACTTGGCAGAAGAATTTCACTCTCCTGTTGTGTTTGAACAGAAAAAACATCCTGGGTTGTCTTCAAATGACACTGTTCAGGTTCAGTCTCAGAGGGGGTGTTTGAACTTTGATCTATAGTGGGGTATGGCAATAGCCTGAGCACCTTGTCCCTCTACAGCTATCTAACTTAAGACAATACGGCTACGTTTGACAGCAATTTGTGCTACTTGTTTGTGTTGATAATCCAAAGAGGTCTGATGATCACAGCGCTTCCCATACACAGTATAGCCCCTCCCCCTAGTAAGACGGGGGAGAGGATCAGTGCAGGGCCACCTTGAGTCAACATCGACATGTGGTATTTGTCTGGTAACTCCTCTGAAATGCCAAAGGAGATAGAAAGTGTCTGCTGTAATGAATGGGGTCGTGCTCAGTCTCCGTTGGTCATCAGTGACGGATGAAGAAAAGGAAGAAACAGGAACGGTGTCTGGCTCACATCAAATTAAAAGTTCCCAAAATTCCCAAACTAAACTGGCGTAGCAAACCCAGACCTGCACTGTGTTTGAACAATGTAATAACTGCACAGTATTTAGACTCAGACATGTACAAGAACAGCTTTCAAAACATTTCACCAAAGTTTTCTCTACTGCATGATATGCAAACAGATTGAATTTTGTATGTACTTCCTGTTGACATGAAAGGAACCATGGATGAACTAGAAACGAGAACAGTACCCTGGTAACAGCAGGTAACAACATTTAAAAACATCTTATGTGGACTGACTAGTATGGTGGATGCAGGCATAGAGCTCTCTTGTGCACAGGGGAATGTAAAAGATTTGCTTTGTTGAGCTTATGATCACAAAAACAATGTACTTCAGTTACAAATGCCCTCCATTCTTGTCATGACCACGGGTCATGTTAGAGCATAGGCATGCCTATTGTGTGGCTGTGCTGTCTCTCTTTCTGTGTATCTGACGAGTTGTAGGTGGTGTGATTGGCCCAGTGTGTGATTGGCTAGCTGTGATTTGGCTGATTTGGTCCTGAGGTGATAGCCCTGGGGATATAAAGCCAGCAGTCAGTACCCCACAGGCCTTTTTCTCCTTCCCGCCTCCCAACAGCCTAGAGGATTGGCAGATTATCTTGATTTAGGTGCTTAGTGAATAGTGAGGGTTCGTAAATACATTTGTGTGTGTAAATAGAACTTAGAAATAGCCGTCCTGGAAGTAGTAGGGGTGGGAAGCCATTTCTGTTAACACTTTTCCTTGTGCACAATCCCCACAATTATGAAATTTCTGCCTACATGCTTCAGGCACTAACTCATATGTTACACAGCTAATCAACACATGAGTTAACGTTAGGTCTTCTTGTTGGGTTACAAATCCTAGATTCCCCTCACCCCCCACCCCAGCCAGGTACAAACACACTGCCATTGCTGCTTAGTGAGGGTGGCTGGTGGTTGTACTGCAGTCCACTGTTCACCACCCTGAGCCGCTTTGCTGTCTCTTGGCTCCAGTTGGTCCAAAATGCTGCTGTCACACTTTAAACCAACACTTGTCGTAGGTCACACATTACACTAGTGCTGGCCAAAGAAAATATACTGATAGTTCTAACATTGTGTACTATGGCACCGTCCCTACTGACACTCATCCCTCTAACCTCTGCTTGATGAAAGTTAAGCACTGTATTGTGTTGTGACTTACTGGTTATGAAACTCAGTGTTATTGTGTCTCCTATTAATCCTCCTTTAATCTCTAGGCTGATAGTTTCATTGTGACACTGTGTCCTCTGCCTCTACACACACACACACACACACACACACTGAAAAAGAAAAAAGTCCACACAATTACTCTTGCGGACATACAGTTTAGTAATGTTGCAGCAAGTATGCAGTAAAAAAGGTTTGTATGAATGTATTTCAACCAGGCTGGAAAAAGAGAAATATCTGAAAAAGATGGTTGTGGTGTGGCTGTGGGTCAATTCATTGATGTTATAGGCCTCAGTCAAAGGGAATAGTCTGATAAGGTTTATTTGTTTCTAAATTTAGGTTCCCGTGACACCGCCTTGTCTTTAGCTCTGGTCTCTACTCTGAAACACTGTTAACCTGATCAAACTGTTGGGCTTTGTTAGCTGGTTAACTAGCAGCAAAGTAACCAATGTTAACCAATATTAAAACAACATTAACAAGCGACTACCAGCCACTACTAACACTTGCTTCTACTGTATGTTCTCTATAGACACACGTGCACGCTACCTCACTGTCAATATCTGATAAAAACAACAAGCCCAAGTCATTACACTGAGAAATGTATATCTCTTTTAAACACTCTTTCACATGCCCAGATATGGGTCAGGTAAGGGAGATCACACTTTATTTCTCTGTAGGCGTACCCCCCATCACAACACACAACTGCTGCTCTCTCCACAGTATCGGCAGCCATCGGTTGCCCAGGCGTGAATGAGTGATGTGGCTCTCCTCGAAGACACCCGAGGCCGATCACCCCCTTTCTCCGGAGTTGCCGATGTATTTATTAAATGTCAAGCAGCCAAATCGCTCTCCTCCTGCTGCAGAGAGTTCTCAGAGTGGGGTGGCGGCGAGGCAATGGTGAGGCAGCCCAAGCTTGGATGGATGAGCGCCTGGTACACAGCCTGTAATTTAGATTTCATTATGATAGTGGCACAGGTACAGTAGAGGGCAAGAGGAGGTTTGGGGTGGAGGAAGATGGTAGGGAACCATGATGGATCACTAGGAAAAGTGTGCAGAATGGTGAGAAGGGGCTGAAGGAGCAGTGGGTGGTGGCAGAGGGGTATTCAACACGACAGAGATAAAAACTGGGAAGCTGTGAAAAAGAACACTGGTTTATGGGTTCATGGAAGAGCGCAGCCTTAGAAAGGGAGATTTATTTTTTTTTTCTTTTGCAAGTGGTTTGAGTCCGCTGAGTGCCAGAATGAATGGTTAGTGATTCAGTGCTCTCTGGAATGCGGTGGGTGGATACTGATGAAAATGAATGGGTACACTACAGGGAAGAGTGTGCTGGAGAGGTTTATGAAATGGGGAATAGATGAAGATGACCATGCGAGAGGAGATTTTTTTTTCAAAAAGAGAACCCTCATACAAAAATGTGAAGAAATGATAAAACAATAATTAAAACATATCAGCTTCTCGTGTGATTGCACTGCTATATTACACATAATATAAGATCAAATTAGATGTTAATTAAATTCGTGCTCCTCAAAGCATTTAAACTAGGGCTGTCAAAATGAACATGTTACTTTGTGATTCATGTGAAATGTTTAACACGTTAACAAAAATGAACGCAATTGACGCAGCTCCTTGTTTTAATTTCCCGGACAATGGTAATGTTAGCCACTTGTCTGGCTAATGATGGAGGATAACCTTTAGGCAGAAACTTTCATTTTAAAAAGTTGCCTGATGACTCTTGGGACAAAACAAAGGCAATCTGTCAAGCAGAGTTTAGTTACCACAGAAGCAACTCATCATTGATGTATCATGTCACAGCAAAACAGCAAAAATATATTAGTATGAGGAATAAGCTTTGCCAGTCCACTTCACAAGGTAACTGATGCAGTAGCTAAATGGGTAGCTAAAACCTGCCAATCCATAAACATAGTAGAAGACGGGGGACTGAGAGAAATAATTTGACTTGCATCCGATGACAAATCATGTAGTCTCCCCTTGAGAGGAACCATTGTGTCAAGAATTTACAGTTCATATGACAGCGAGAAGGCACTGAGGACACACAGAACACCTCATTGATGAAGCATGGACTCTGCAATTGTAGTAACCATGAAAAAACACAGAGCAACACTGCACTGAGGCATGTGCTGATCACTTTCAGGATGTCGCAGAGGAAAGGTTAACCACACTTGGCACAGACAATGCACATGACATGCTTGCAACCGCAAGGCTCCTTCCATTTGAACACCTGCCTTGCACAGCGCACAACATGCAAAGAACGGTCACGGACTGTATGGACTGTATTCTTCTGTATGACACTTCCAGCACAGTCCATCAATGCTCAGGAACAGCAAGTTGCATTTAGCTGGAAGAAATAGTCACTTTCACTAGGTGGAACTCTAAACGAGAGATGATTAAATGAATCCAGCGAAACAGATCGAAACTGACCCTGACTCAGCAAAATAGCAGAGTTGTCATGGTGACCCCACAGGAGCTTGCCAACTGTAAAAGCTGGAAAGAGCCACTTGAACCTTGCAGGTAATGTCTCCCTCTATTTTTCTCTCTCCTGTCTCTCTCTCTCACACCATATCTGTGTGTGTGTGTGTGTGTGTGTGTGTGTGTGTGTGTGTGTGCAAGCAGAAAGGGAGTAAATATCTTCTTGTATGTATGTATGTATCTTCTTGTGTTTTTTTCCTGTTCAGTGGTGTTGCCAGCATTGTGCCACTTGTTTATATGAGTTATGTAGCCTTCAGACGACGAGCCAATCTATGTAGTGAGATTCAGAACCGTTTTCAGACCTTACTAAATAGAGGCACAACACCAACCTTGCATGGCTGAAGATCGCTACTGCACTTGACTTGACTTGGTTTAAGGACCTGAGGTGCCTTCCCAAGCTGAAAGTGCGGAGGTATGGACTGCAATAGAGAGGCTGCCACAACAACCATCTGCAGACACAAAAAAACGGCCATCAAAGAAGAAGAGGATGTCCGTCTTGCTTGTTTCTTCTGATACAGATACAGATGAGGAGGAGGAGGCCATAGAGAAATGTGTGGACCGTTACAAGTCAGAGCCCAAAACCGACACTCCTACAGCGGTGGTCCAAGAGAACAGGCTGACCTGTCCCTCAGCATGAGGTTTCACTTTCAATAACCTCTTATTTTGCATTTCTTCTCCTTCTTGTGCTGGTTTACCGAAGGTCCTAGCTTGAATTTGCCTCTAATATATTTGAATCATCATATTGAATTGAAAGAATCCAATATTATATCCAACTTTACATTAAATTGCACTTATATTGTCCCGGCAAACAAGTTACTGTTGTCAACCCTGTTAATTGTAAATAATCCAAAATATATTGGGGCATTTGAAATTAAATTATGATTTTATCCACTGTTGCGTAAAATCAGTAGAGTGTTACAATCCAATCTAAAATTTTTTCCCTCTTTATAATTTCTTAGATTATATTTATAATTTACTTAAACATTAGATGGTGTTGAAGTGTAAATTTTGATTATCTGGACAATCATTGCAAAGTAATACCATTCTGTGCTGTATATACTTTATAGATAATTTCGTGTTCAGTTATCTGTTGGATTTGTAAAAAAAAAAAAATCTAAAATTTGTCTCCTCTCTTTTATATCATCTTTTCTATGTTTGTTTGGTTCATGTTAGCCAAGCTGACCTAGAAAGACCAGAGCTGTGGCATGTATGTAAAAACACATACTGTAATTTCCCGTCCACAAAGTTGGAAAATGTTAATATTCCAAATGGATATTTAATAAGCTACGCAAAATAAGTCAAACGTACAGTGAGGAGCATATTCTGCAGTCCTATTAAAACTTTGCTACATCTGAGCTCTTTCTTCTGATCTGTCAGACTGCAAAGCCCAGGCCCACTCCCAGATGTATTTTTTCCATATGCTAAAGGTCCGGATGTCATCTCCTCCAGCCCGTTGTTAATTAGATGTTGTTAAACTGTCCGCTGTGCTGCAGTGTTATCAGCTAAATTGTCTTATTAATAGGCTTCAACACGCTAAATGATTTAGTCCTGACATTTCAAAGCTTTTTGCTGCATATCCGTTGACCCTTAAACTGTGGAGAAGTTCCATCAGAACTTTTATAAATGCACAGTGTCATTTGTGTTTTATTCAATGTTATTTTTGATTCTTGTGAAATGTTGTCTGGTTCATATCATAGAAGAATTGATAGAGTTAGTTACTCTATTACTCTGTTTAATCTGAACAAGGGATCACACATCACCATTGAACCTGACTGAAGTATGTAATTGTTCTGGTCCAATTATTCTGTATTCTGATGTTCAACATACGGCAGCGTGATTACTTTGTAATGGGCACCGCAATCCAAAAAGAGAATGAGATGAGGATGGCAGCACTGATAATGCACTCTTAATGATTCTTATTAGAAAACATATCAGACTAAAGTGTATACTAATAGGCTGAATCCAGTTAGCAAGCCCACAGAGTAGCCTGTATGTGGGTTCAATGGGCTTTAGTGTTATGTAGCTATAACATTAAATTATTCTCACGGATTGAAAAATTGGACCAACATTGGGCCTCTATCAAAAGCTAAAGACAAATTTGACCTTGTCCATTGCCTCAAAGTGAGCTGTGTCATTAAAATCACAGCTTTAACATTCAAATATGCATTGACCATTTACTTGTTTGTAATGTGGACTTCCTCCTCTGCAGAGAGACCACACAGTCTGTTGTTGTACGCCTTGGAATGTAACATCTGCCTCCACCTATCGTTTAGCAGCCATGCTTCAGTGCTCCCAAGAAAGCAAACAATGCCCAAGACTAAAGATGAGACTACCAGACCAATGAAACAACAAAAAATACAAATAAAATAGGCATGGTTAACAAGCAAAATAGAGGAAGGAGGAATGTGAACGCTGGTGCTTAGAAAGGCTGGGACCGGGATAATTTCCAAGGCTACAAAGAAAAAAACGAGACAAACTTTGAGTAAAATGAAATTATGTTTCTTTCAGGTGAGAACTGTTTGGCTTTCAAGTTTACACTACCTGTGTTGCCATTTATTCCCAAGGCAAAATGATATGCTTCTCTGTAAAAGATTAGTTCAAAAGAAAGTGCACCCTTCACAAGTTTATAATGTAGAGGTTGTTCATGTTTTATTCAATATGAAGTTCAAAGTCAACTGCCTCAGAACCAGGCAAGTGGAATTATCTTCAGTGTAGATGATGATTGCTTTTCCCTTTTTTAAGTGCAAAAATGAACGCTAATACAAACAGTCAATAGCCAAAGTGCAACAATGCCATACACAGAATACACATACAAGTTGAAGTTCACAGGAGCAGCTATATAATCTTAGATGGAGTCAAGTAGCCTGCATCCAGTCCTGTGAATCACTCATTTTCTTTTTCCCTCAGATTTGCCTGTGAAGGTGACTATTTGAATGAGTAGCAGTTATTTCCTCTCAGGAGGCAGTTTGAGCTTACAGGCATCAAGCACTCCAATTAGACTTGCCAATTTGTGGGCTGGACGCCATTAGCCTGTGTACCCAGGCGAGTAAAGCAACTCTTTGCTACTGCGATTAGTCAGGAATGATCTAGACTGAGGACTGAAATATAATTCGTCCAGGCCACAATGAATTCAGGAAAGCCGCCCCGCAAACAGCTATGCCAAACGCATGAATCCTAAAATTCACTTCAAATGGTCAGGTGGATAACATGCAAATATGAAAAATCTCAGATCATAACTGGAATGATTCATGATTCATGATTCATGAGCTCGATCCGGGCTTGGATTGTAGTATATGGGCTAACATCACACAGTGTTTATTTCTGTTCTTTTTAAAACCATGTCTGCTCTTAGAATTTATAAAGCATGCCGAAGTATCTTGACCTTGTAATGCATTCTTTCCTTTGAGTTAACCAATGGGCCCTTAAGACTGAAAACAACTCGACTGAAGGCAAATGGATCAATATAACAATCTTTCCGTATCTCTCTTGCACAAGCATCCGTGTGTCCAGATAGACATCTGCGGGGGCGTGGTGATAGCATCTAACATGTGGCTAACAATCCTGACTGCTGAAGAGACTCTTGCCCTGGTCTGCAGTCAGATGAAAGACTATCCATCAGGATGGGTTATTTTCTCCCACCAGCTATGTCTGTGCTCCTTTTACACACTGATGAGAAAGATGTGGCTGCTTGGTATGTAGTCTCTCTCTCTCTTTCTCTTTCTCTCTCCCTCCCTCCCTCTCTCCCCCTCTCTCTCTCTTGTTCCCTTTCTTTTTCTTTCTCTCTCCCTCTTTCTATTAAATCTCTCAAACCTCTTATCATTCTCCTCAGCCCTGCCTCAATCCTTTCATCTGCTTTGCTGTGGTTTGTGTTTCTCTGGGTTTTCATACAAATGACCAAGGTCCAGTTGTGTAAAAGGTTCCTTGGATTCCATCCTATCAATCTGTGTATGTACAATAATAGAAGCATACATATGGTAATAGTTAGCGATCTTTATAAAACATTACACACAGATCCAATGCACATTTTTTGTCATAAATCAAAATCATTTTGAAATGATATGCATGTGATGGAGTTCATGACCCCACTACATCAACAACAAACAACCATCTTCTGTTTGCAGGTTTTGCATAGATTGGATGAAGGGTTTGCCTGGGACCATGACCTTGAACCATTAGCCACACCTACTTTTCAAAATACTCACATCACTGAGGGTACTGCTATTCCTTCTGAGGGAGCTGATGCTGCAGACAGTGGCCCACTTAAGGACCACTGGCGACTTGCTATCTGGGCTAGCATTGATCCCTAGGCAGTTGCAGGTTAATGTTTGATGAGAAATGGTAGCTTGGAGTCCTCTTTCTCTGGTACAATTGATCGTCAGTGATCTCCTATGCTGTCTCCTTCTCAGGGGGGAAGTTAGCTATTCTAATCATTTCCATGTCTCAGAAGAACATGCATGTTTCTGAGTGATCAGTTAGCTTTGACTGCTAATCCCTTTTATGTCTTAGGTGATCGTGCATATCCCCTAAGTGACCAGGTTTTCTATTGCAGGAGATGGTAGCCTTGAGGTTTGAGGTTGGTGTAAGCTGTATGCTTGGTAGTGTATGCACTATTAACTATATTCAGCTTAGTCATTTTAGTCGATTATACTGAGTTGTTATTGCAGATTGTGTAGGGGAATGATATTTACTTTTTAGCTATTGTTATGGCTGTTTTCCCATATACTGTAACTAGGGATGGGACGATATACGATTTTATCTTTTATCGCGATTAAAGACACTCAAGATAATTTTATTGTGGTGAATTTCCATTATCGGAATAATCGTGAATATCGTGCAGGCTTCTATGCATACCTGCAACTTGTGTTCCTTTCGAGAGAGTGTTTAGTGCCAGTGGGCACATTCTCACACCTCTAGGAGCAACTAAAGCCAGAAAAAGTGAACGTGCTGACATTTTTGCACTTCAATCTATCTTGAAAAGGACCACGGTTTGGCACATCTCACTCTCTAGGCCACAAGGATAGCAGTACTATTTGATGACAGAAAAGTGCCACAGTGTTGTTCAGGTTTTTTTTTTTACTAAAACGGGTTCAAAGTAGTACAGTCGGACTTTACGCCACAATGCCAGTCGGACTTTAATTTATTTAAAGAACAGACTCACACAATGTTGCTATATTTTATTTATCCTTTATTTATGCAGGGGGACCTTATAATTTATGATTGCCTTATTTAAGATTGTTTGATTGGTTTTTT
>CABFOQ010005308.1:5053-26350 GCA_900660455.1 Gephyroberyx darwinii
CCACAAAGCAATTTTCCTTTATCTGTGACAGGTAAGACATAACAGACATTCAAGCAACTCGTCTGTTAAAACAGGGAAGACCTAGCAAGGTTATGGTGGATGTTGACTTGGTGTTCAGGTGCCTTTCCAGTCGATATTTAACCTTAGGTTAGGTTACATGTTGTACAACCACAGGGTGAACTGGTGAGAGTGTGTGTGTATGTGTGTGCATGTGCATGTGTGAACGTGCACATGCATGCAGTGTGCATGATGCTCTAAGGTTGCACACTTTGATACGATGCTTCCCTCGAGTCCTATTTCAAGTCGTCCTATGATCGATTTGTAATTGTTCATTGAACCTGGGCCAGACGTCTGTTCGCAGCCAAATTGGATTCTCCACCAGATAAACTCACATCACTTCGAAGTAAGAGGAGCTTTTGAAAAAATATTAGAGATAACGGCATGTAATAAACTGTCACTTTCTATATTATCATCACAAATGAGGTGTTGCTGTATACAGTGTCTAACTCAGCAAGATATTCCATTTTCTGGCAAGCTCACCTCCACGATCACTTTAAAGTTATGACTGGTAAAACATTTTGCTGCAGGTATGTTCTCCTGGCGCTGTTAAATGCCTGACCATAAATCAACAAGAGCAAACCCAAAGGGCAAGCCCAACCCTAATATGGGACTGATGTTTCAATTTTTGAAATACTTGACAGAGGTCTTGATACAAAGACTAACAGCATATGGTAGCTGTGCATGGTTTTAAATGTATTTTAAAGCTGTAAAACTTTGAGAAAGTTGTAAAAAGATTTGTATCAACACTCCCTACATTTGAAGAATCTTGGCATAAATTCCCATAACATCCTATAATAACTATAATGTGATTTTCTTCCATTACGGTTTATTAGAACACTCATATTAAACATTTTGTCAAATTGAACCATCATGCACCACACCACCAGTTCCACTTTAACACTTACTAATCACATATTGCATATTGTTACATGGAATTGAATAGTACAATCAGCACATGTAAACATGGAGTCATCTTTCCCAAACAGTCATCATTATTCTACTTTATTTTGAAGTAAACTTTACCCTGCACAGAGACAGATATACCACAGATCTAAAATGTCATCTCTTTGACCTTTTGTGTTTATGGCAAAGAAGCTTACTTAGCTTTTAAGTCTTTTAACTATTGTCAACCTCCTCCACCCACTGCCACTGCCTTCGCCATGTCACTGCGCCGCCCTCTACATGAGCTGTCACATTATTCAACAGAGAAAGGTACAATGCCATGTGATGGTTCTCCTCTTCTCAAGAGTGCAAAATAATGCCTACAGCCTGCCATCTCATATGTTTTTTCCTTTTTGCTTTGTTTTTTTTTTGTTTTGATGTACTTGACAGACGATGTTAGGCTGGGGTTCCCATGGTAACTGCATCTCAAAAAGGCATGCCTGATGTCTTTGTGTTAACTATCGTTAATGGTGACGCCTCCCATCTTGGTAAAAAATAAAGGACCACGCCATAGGCACAGTGTGGCATCTGTTATTTTCTTGCCATTGTGGCTGAGTGTAAATATTTTTTCTCAACATGACTCTATTTTCTGAGTTTTTAAAAAATGCCCATGTGCTTGAGAGGGAGGCGAGGGAATGACAATGGGAATGTGGAGGGAAAGAAATGAAGGTGGAGAGGGAGAGAATACTGCATTGGCACGGTGCTTTCAGGAATGGGAGAGAGATTACTTGTCTCCAGGTTAATGAAGTGTGACTATCATCATTGTGATAAGGTGTAATGCAATCTGGGAGTCGTAGGCCTATGATTCATCCATTGGTAAATTGCACTTTATTTCCCCCCCTTGATAGATAATTTGTATTTAATGAGTTAGCACATAAATGTATAAATATTGTCAGGTAGACTGCTTCGAATTTACTTCATGCACCTTATTCTATTATATCCACTATAACTTCCTCATACAACACTGAACCAATGTACTACTAGGCACTCACCATATTTCCCCTACAGCTGCAATCATTCTGTTCACCAAACTGCTACAATCCGAACTGGTTTTGACCCTCAGTGTCATAGCTCTGTACTTTGTTACACATCCTGATATGACCCCTTCACTAAATTGATATAAGGTTGTTTCATGGTGTAGAATGCCTTTGGCGTAAACTGATTAATGATTTGGACATTAGTCTCATAAATCAAACTTTGTATTTTTGACAGCTCATTTTGAGAGATTCCACTCTCTGGATTTGTTTTAATCAGTGAGGAATTAGCTTTACATTGACCTTACCCTAAAAAAAAATTCAATATGCACATTCTCACCTTCGACTGTGAGTGATAATGAAGCAGACACAGACAAGTATGCGATCATATAACCTGTCTTTTCGCATCAGTTTAAAAAATATGTAGAGCAAAACACATCTCCTTGAACTGAGGAAGGAAATGTTATAAAATAAAGCAGAAGTTCCAGCGTTCAACCACTTCTCATTTCCCCCGCTATAGTGCAGACCATCCCCACGAGAGAGTGCTTGTACTATGTCGACCCATGTAGCGTAGCACAAACCTCTTCGGGCTCGCTTTCTCGTGCTGGCGGGGATGAACTTGCAGCCTCATTGGCTAGGAAGTCATATCATTTATCATTGTTGCGGTGTGACACGAGTTGCAGCAGACTTAACAGTTGTGCTACGGGGTCTGCTTCCAAGACTGCTGAGTGACAAAGCTTTGCAGAATGTGTGTATGTGGTTTTCCCTGAACAAGGACATCTCGCCACTCCCTCTGCCCCAACCCCCTGTCCTACCATGTTTACCACAGCAAACCTCTGCCCGGCATGGATTGATGGACTGGCTGTAAACTCCATTAGAATAGAAGTACTGATTAACAGAGCTGCTATGTGGATGGAGCTGCATGCTAAAAGGCAGGGTTCATTGAGGATGGTTCAGTGATTGGCTAAAACACTGGGTGGATTCTATGCATGTGAATTGAGGGCATGTATTCATCAGCATGTATGATACTTGTTACGTGGCAGTGGTGCACATTCAACCTTATAGCATCCAGCTCCTTTAGACGGCCCTCTATAGGCTCCTTTAGTCTTGTTATACCAATTTCAAATATACTGTAATGTGTTGGATTAAAAGTGCTAGTAGTGTAATGATGTGGGCCCGGCCGTAGCCAGACAACAGTTTGTAGTGAAGTCCAAATCGCGGGGTCTGCCAGTCCTCCCCCAGACAAAAAAAGCCCATTTAAAATCAATTTCATGCAATTTTACGGTAATTTTGCATACTTATATCCATCTGAAAGTGCAAAAGTGACTTACTGTCCTGCAGTTCCAGTGATCACAATGCCCCAGTTATTATGTTAAAATTAGATGTGGGGATTTGCCAGGAAGGCCACCTTCTGAAGAACTACTGGGTATAGAGCATTTTGCACCATGTTCAAGGCAGCTTACTAAGTATGGCTATGTTTGTAGACACAACAGTATAAACATGATAAATGCATGAAATGAATCTTTTAGAAGGTATTTTATCATAACTTGTTGCTGCAATTGTTCACAGTTGCTTTGTTACAAGCCTGAATCCTGAAACCATTGGCTAAATCAAATTCACTTGTCAACCCTCACTAGCCCTAGTATATGATCAAACCCCTGTATGCACTATAGAAAGACACAATTTGACTATATTGGCACAGAAAAACATTGGCATGATTTTTTGCAAAACCTTTTGGTAAGTAAGCTGTGGCTTACTTACAAGATGAATATATACTGGGTCGATTGACTGTTATAATTAAATCCCCTAAACTGGAAAACTATGATGTCAGACATTTCTGTACACACGTTACATATACAGTACCTCTTCACCAAACGTAGGACACTTTTGCACAATGTGTTTTGAAAAATAATTTTGGCTGTGCTAGCTTGCTATGCATGTAACGTTAGCTAGGCTAAACAGTAGTAAACAGATAAAGAGATGTTCTAAGAGATCTGCTGTTGTCAGAGGCTCACAAGTCTCTCTACTTACCCACTGTGACTTGAAACAATAAACACTGAGGTTGTTGTTTCTGCTGGCCAAAGACACTACAGAGATGGATTAACCAGCAAAACGTGCCAGAAAGACTTTAGGGCGCCCACTCTGTTCAATGTGCTCCTTGGAGAGCAAGACACCCTCACAACAAGGATAGTTTTACATTTGGCCCAAAAAGAAGCAACCAGACACTGCTGTACATTTTGCATGGTGTCTCAAAACATCCTGAAAATAGAAAGGTGACTTTCTTGGGCGCAAGCGCTCTTTGTTTATAACTAAGGCATTCATAAATATATGAGCCCATACAATTCATCATTTCAATCGATTTGATCAGTGATCAGCCAGTCACTGAACTAGCTTGTCAAAGATTGACTTCTCTAATCAGCATCGGCACTGTCAACTGAAATGTGGGAGAAAGTGAGGCATCAGATCAGATGATCATCTTGTTTTGTTGAACAAGGAAGGATTGTGGCAGTTTAACAAAAGTATGTTAAATGTTCACAATAATTGAACTGTTTCTTACTTTTATCATAATTAGATACTACTCAGTAAACCAAAGAAAACAGTAATAAATATATACACTTATTTTATCATCAGGTATCGCAAATCAATTTGATGTGTACTGACAGGGGTTGAGGGTCTGTCAGGTGAATGATTGACTGACCTGAATTTGGGTCCTGATGCCCTTGTCTTCTTCTGTAGGAAAGAATTTTTTTAATCAGAAAGATCGTTCCTAAACTCAGAAAGGGTTTGGATGAAGATTTGCTGTGGGATCTTGATATGGTGCTGCTGCCTTTGTCACGCTTTTGTTCTCACACAGCATACCAGACCTGTTTGTTCGCAACACTCAATGTTGTTAGCGCATGCACATTTTTTGACAGCGCATTGTGTTTGATGAGCTGAATCCACAAGCTGTCTTCCTTGTGTTTTCCCTGCTCTACTGTGACATGTTTCTGAGATGCTATATTTGATGGATTTCTCCTGCCCACCTGTCGGGCTGATAAAGGATAGGCCTGTAGGCAAGTGGGAGCTGCCCAAACATGCATCAGTTTTTGGGCCTGCAAAATTGACAGAGCCCCCATTTGGAGGATGGCATGAAGACAGATGAGCACAGTCAGGCCATGGTGAATGGTGCATCATGGATATAATTCTGCCCAAGATTATCCCCCATCATTTCTGTTATAATCTGGCAATTTATCTAAACCACCCCTCTGCTGTCGACGTTGTCTACGTTCTGCCTCCTTTGTTAGAAAGGAGTTGACATTCTGCAGTTTGAGCTAGACCTCTTTCCGCTTCACTAAGTACGGTCACAAAGTCTTGCTGCTGATCCAGGCGCACATCTGTCCAGCAACATCTCTTGAGGCTCTGAAGCTTGGTAATGATTGTATCTGGACTGACTCTGAAACTAAGAGCAGAGAGGAGGTCATCTCCAGAGATAGGCTGACATGGCGAGGCTAATACAGCCATTAGTGTTTCTCACTGAGAAGACTCAATTATAGACATGTCTGTACACATGTGTATGCACATGCATGCTTATGGGTGTGTGTCTTTGCACGGTAAAGACATGGGACTGATCTTTGGCTTGTCTTAAAAGATTTTCGATAACTGTGACTGTGATCAGCTAAACAGAGCTTATCGTATCTTATTGACGTCCGCAGTGTTTTGTCATGCACTTCAATAGGCATCGCTTCCCATGAAAACAAAGCACATCTGTTTGCTTTGAAGATACTATCTATTCTAGTATTGTTAGTACTATTACTGGGATTCCTTTGGATAGAAAAAGACAGTAATTTTTTAGTAATATGTAATACATGCTGTGCAATAACATTTTGGAAACCTAAAAGCCAGTACTTTGTCTTAGGAAAAGCCAAGTTGTCAGATATCCCATATTTCAACACATTGTGGGAATTCCCTTATCCCCTGCTATGGTTTGGTAGTCACAGTTTAGGAGGTGTAACTGAGTCATAGCCCATTTCTACTGGTAAGCCTGCAAATTATTGGCCGCACAAAACAAATGGGAAAATGTGGGTAGTGTTATTTATGTTTTCAGGAAGGATGATAAGGTAATCACGCTGTTCTTCGTGTTTCTGGCAGGGTCAAGGTGCTTAGTTGGCCAATGCACATGTGGGACTCGAACCAGCCATTTAACGTAGCTTAACGTAAACCCTATTCAGTCAGCACCGTTCAATCTGCAGTGTGAGTAAATAATGAGAATGGGCCGCAAAGCTTCCCTGGTTTTTCTATCAATATTAAATTGACTTCTGTCTCTGGTGTCTGATACAATTAGAATCATTGTTACTTTGGGCTTAATGCGATCTTTAGTCAGTTTTTGGCATTAACATTTGTCATCAGGCTAGAAAAAACTCACACATGCACAAACACACACACACTTTCATCTAGGTGACTGAGTCAATATTCCTAAACTCGCAAACACAAAATGCCAAAAATGTTTACAGACTTTACAGATCTGTAGATTTACAAACTACAATGGAAGTGCACTGCCGAGGAGTCTGGGATCATTTTGGTCATCTATGATTCAAGCAGAACCTGTAGTTACAGTATCAGTGCAGTGTCTGAATGTATTAAGATACATCTAGGTAGCCGACCTATCTATAAACAGTTATTGTCTCCTAGCTTGTAACAAGCACAGTGCATGTGTTGTGACGTGCCTGATTCAGTGAAATTTCTTATCCAATAAATGATCCTTCCTCCTTAAAGGCAATTTACTTCATGCCATTATTTTCGGGGCAATTCTATCCCTCAAGTCTTTTCAGAGTTTCACCTATCCCCATATTGTCAAACTCCACAGAAACCTTTCTTGATTCTCTCAACACTCTGAAGGGTCACAGACAATTTTGCGAAGAAAGACCTTTAATGGGAGGCCCTGTGAAGGCAAACGGCGCTATAGGAATTTTGAACCTTAGCAACTGCGGCACCTCACACATCTCATTCTCTATCATCTCTCTCAGACAGATGATTAGGTGTGCAGTGACCAGAACAAATGTGGAGCTGGAGTGATTGAAACACAAAGCGACCCAAATGAAAGAATTGATTGGTTTAGCAATCTTGACGTGTGTGAAATGAGCGTAGGTTTCTGAAACTGAGATATTGGGATATTAGGATTCTCCACAAGTTCGCGTACTATCTACTGATGCATGTTCTGACAGCTGCTTCTTGGGGTTGACTTTCACACTGAGTAGGGGTATTACTATGGATGGATTTGATTGGCTCTCATGAGCAACTATCAAGGAGACTTGATATTTATAAGCAGGATGAGATGAGAGAGTAAAAGAGTGGATTTGGTATTAATACTCTCTACTGTATTTTTCAGTATAGAACATTGATGTTGAATTAAATGTTCATTCCTACATAGCTACTGCAGCCTGTGAGTCTCCACTTTGCCTTTGAGGTTTCCTTGGAGAGGGTGGGTAATGTTGTTATTGAGGAGATATTGATACACAAAAACAGGCACTCTCATCAGCATGCAGACTTCATGCGGTTTTGTTTACAGTTTTGTTTGACAGTAACGCTACGTTTTCGCAGAGTGTGTATGCATTCATGTGAATAGGCTGCATCCCTTGTCACAATTTGACGTTTTCCCATTGCATAAACATGAGTCAAATTAGGCAAATGTAGAATTTATAGACATGGAGCTCAGTATTGTTTGGCAAACGTATGAATTTTCTTTTCTTCGATCAGTCACGCACTGCACGACTGAAGGACAGTTTCTACTTTCAGGCCATCAGGCTACTGAACCACTGACTTATACCTCATACCCTTGCCACTTTATGTACAATACTATGCAATGCACATGCACTTTATACCTGCACATCTGTATCTACACATGCATCCCTAGATCATTCATGATTGTCAAACCTGCTGCTTTTCATATCTATACATTCTCTTTCTATTCTAGTTTAGCCCTTAATCTGTCTTATTGCTACTTTTATTTTATTTTATATACTATTATATACTAGATATACTTTTTTATATACTAGATGTGTGATTTATGTGTACCTACCATGTTGGAACGTGCCTCGTCCAAAACATTTCACTGTACAGTATGACTGTAAGTGATCCTGCACATTTGACAATAAATGACTTGAACTTGAACTTGAACATCTGGACCCGAACCAGCAGGTTCAGAGACAATTTCTACCCACAAGCCATCAGGCTACTGAACTGCTGACACTAACACTTACACACACCCCATACACACATACATGATTGGACCCTTACCCCCCCCCAACACACACACACACACACTTGGCCACTTTAAGGTTACATTCCTGCTTTGTCTACCGCACTCTGTAAATATCTCTATTATTACTCTTATTATATTTTATTTTGCACCTTATTACTTTGCACCTTATTCTGTTTGATACTTACTCATTTATTTATTGTCTTACTGTATTATTACCTATTTTTTTTACTTATTTGACTTATTTTTAACTACTGTGTTAAGTTGAGTTGACTCGGAGGACAAGAATTTCACTCCTGGTAATGATGTTTGCGTTGTTATCTAGTATATGACAATAAACTTGAAACAAAGCTAAACTGCCACAAATTATTGACTGAAGGAGTTCAAGTTTTACAGGGCTATCTGAGTTTTTGTTAAACCACTTTATTTGTGCATATTCTTTATTTGGGATAATTTCATTAAGATTGGAGGAAGTGTTTTATAAGGTTATCCCTCTAGAATATACAAATTATGACCAGCCCCTGTAGGGTTCACAAACTTTCAAGCATGACAGTATTATAAACCAGAGAGTGTTATTAAGTAAGTATAAGTTAAGATAAGTAAAGTGATACATGTTATCCAATGCAAATCTGACACAAATTATCTGGCAAAATATGTTGCTATTTTTTGATTTTGATTTTTGATTTTTGATGGCTGTCTGTCAGGCCCCACAGATATGTGAACCTGCCTGCTAGGCTAATTAAAGCATGCATCTCAGACGATGGTGCGTGTAATTGATGTACAGAGCATGCACGCAATTTGTGGATCCTCAACATGTGATGTGTGTATAAATGTTACAAATAAAAATTACTTTCATTTCAGAGTTTCAGGTTCCTTCTTAAATAGCATCTTGCTCTCCATCAAAGTATTCAAATGTATGCCAAAACAGGAACCTGCACTGATACAAGATAGCAGCTGGAACATCTGGCAACGTTACATAAAGTACTTATCTGGCCCAGGAATGCTCACTATCCCTTAATAGCCCAACTTTCCTGGGCTGCTGTGCTCTTTAAGGTGGTTATTTTCCCTGAGATGTTTGGAGATTAGTAGAAGTAAAAGCACAAGCATGCGCCACATGTCACACCCCAGATAACTGCGGTTGGTTTTTTTTCCTGCTACAACCTCAGGGGAGGAAAAGTTCTTGTTTTTTTCAGAGACCAAAGGGGAAAACGCACGCAATTCAAAAGGATTGCATAACTCAGTGATATATTTCTAGAGACCCATATTCCCAATGCAGTGTCAAGAGTATCAAGCCAAAATGAAGGGTGATGTACTTCTGAACTCATATTCAGGATAATTTCAACACTGTTTATCCACTGAAACCTCAAACTGCAATACATGTTTATCCAACAAACAATTCTCATGTATTTGTTTGACAAATAGTATAAACCCTGTGCACGAGAAGGCATGTGTTAAGGTAGTTGTCTCCTACAGGGGAGGTCCTAAATCCCTCTGCTGACACCATCTCACATTACAACTAATATAATAACAGAATGTACAGCAAAGGGGTTCAAAAAATCTTTTGACAGAATTTTGACAGAAAATTAAAAACTGAACATTAGTCCCATTAACCCCACCAATGTGATCCCATTTAGATTGTATTTAGTGTTTTTAGATTTGATTTAGTGCAAAACTATATAAAACATTTTATTGTGAAAACAGTGGGGTGAGTGAACCCTGTGATCCTTCTCCCTCATTCTCTTATTGCTGCTAACCTCACTGCTACTGGAGAGAGACAGAGGTGTGGCGAGTTACGTGTTAAAGCAGGGTAATGCCTCGACCTGTTCCTCACATGCAACACATCTGATGAAGACCAAATAAGAACAAAACAAACATTATCTCAGCACTGGAAGGCAGACAAGGTATTTGGCTGCTGTAAAAACTAATGGGCCACAATAAAGGCCAGCATTAGATTCAGCAAGCCTGCTTCACTTACGGTGTGTTCACAAAAATGGAGCGGTTTTGGAGCGGTTTATTCAAACTCTGGAGTGTTTACTTCTTTAGTTTGCTTCATTTGGGTAGGTGAAAACACCAAATAACCACACCAAGACCGCCTGAAAATGTGAGTCTCTGTCCTCTCCCAAGTGAACAGCACTGCGGTTTGTAGGAGTAACACCATAATCCCAACCAACTACAGGAAACAACCAAACCACAAGGTTTTATGCGTATATGGAGCCAGATGTTGACATCTCTTAGCCAGCAGTTACGTTTGGAAAGTCTAGCATAACATTATGAACCGAGGACAATATTCAGGCAATATTCATATTCAGCTATTCCTTCATGTGTTCTTAACTGGTACGACCACCAGAGAAGGTAAATTACTGCAAAAAGCATAGGAAAGTCAATCATGCTTATCTCAAGTTACAGGGCCTGGAATCAGATCTCTAACCTCGCAGGATGACAGGTTCCAAAAGAATTCTGTCCATTAAGTCACACGCAATGTTACTGAGGAAAATATAGGAGATAATGAAGTAAATATTGAACTTATATTGGACAGTGCCATCGTTGGGCTACAAAACATGTGGATCATACTGCACATTTGATGGACGTTTTATGCATTGAGAGGTGCCAGTTGAGATGGTTCGGACACCTGGTAAGGATGCCGCGTGGGTGCCTCCCTTTGGAGATGATCCCCCAGAAGGAGCTGGAGGAAGTTTCTGGGGAAAAGGACATTTGGGCTGCTCTGCTTGCCCTATTGCGACCGTAACCCAGACCTGAATAAGCTATGTTGTCAAATGGCAGCAGCTAGCTGCAAGGTAACCTGTAGAATGATATGCACAGTTTAATGGTCAAACTTGGCAATCATTCAAATTTTTCTGCCTAATCATCTTCATACCACTGAAAGAAAACCTCATATTACAAAGTCATGTTACTGTCCATAGAAAAGACTTGGTGCGTGTAAAAAGTGAAAAGACTGTTGTGTAAAAAAAAAAAAAAAAGTGTTCTGTAAAAGACTGAAGGGAAATCTTGCATCTCTTCTTCTATTAATGACAAAAAGGAATTTCTTCTTTCTTGGCTGAAATATTCACAATTGCTAAGCACCACAACTGGACCTCATCTTTGTCCTCTTGGCAGATCAGTTTTTCACTTACCAGCTGGTGCATGCGGTAAGAACTGAATAGCATCCTAACACACATGTACATGTGGAAGCTTTTATCTTCTTTTATGTGGCCCAGACAGAAAGTTATCACCTAAGGTCTACTGACCTTGGGTCAAGTAGCAACTTGTTCATTTTAGTGGCTTCTACATAAATTCTTCAGAAAGCCTTTTTCCTGTTGCACCACATGCTCTCAGACATTGAACTATATTGCATAAATTACATTTAAGTCCCAGAAAAGGGCCATTCCAGTGTGATAAGATTTCTTGCTCATTTTTACATTTTCTATCCATTAATTCTGACAGTGTTTACATGTATATGCCACAATTAAAGATCCATTTTGCCATACCTCTCAGGCTCCCATTCAAATGAAATAGAAAACAACTCCTGAGACGTCCAATTCGGTCGGTAATGATAATCCGTCACTGTGAATGAGAAGCCAGCAATCGTGTTTTGGAAAGTTGCATCAGAACGTTAATATCCAAGACAAGAGTGGGGGTCTTACTTCCGTTTTTTGCTTGTAAACAAGATCAGGCAAGATACCGGGAGCTTCAGCTTTTCCCCTCTCCAAAATAAATATTTCAGCCACCATTGTCTGTGGTTATGTTAGGACCGGCCTTTTGTCAATTACAACCCAGTCAAGCCAAAGTCCAAACCACAGCAAGACACATCCTCCAGCTATGAATGAAATTAAATGCAAAATAAAGATGGATTTTACACAATTGCAACTTGAATTTGCTGCCTTCCTTACTGGGAGTAACATGTAATATTTAGACAGCAAAATATTTACTTTTAAAAAACAACTAAAATATAGAAAAATAGCACATATCACATAATGTGATAATGGCACTGGAAAACTACAGTAAGGGAATGCAGGAAATTAGCAGGAAATTAGCAAAAACCTCCAAACATGTTGGAATGGTCCTTGGGCAACAGTTCATGGCACAGGATAAACATTAGTGGAAAAATGTGAATGGTAATCTAATTTACTTCTAGATCAAAGAAAACAAGCACTTGGGTCAGTCCTCAAAATAGAGTAAAACCCTGCTCTATGATCTTGTTGGTGGGAAAACTAAATTGCAAAGTTTGTGTACCAGTGCATTAAGAAATATAAATATAAAAATGTATCTTTACTATCAATTACATATATTGACATATATGAGGCATTAGAACAAGCGTCTCAAACTATATGCCATGGAGAGTCTGCAGGTTTTCGTTCCAACCAAAGACTACACCAGGTGATTTCACTGATTACTGACCTTCAAACAGAAAGGAGGAACTGATACGGCACATGGTTTGAGAGCCCTGGTTTAGAAGATCACATTGATCATGCATACACACTGTGAACAACACGCTTAATAAGTCTGAGCAACCAGGGAAACTCAGCCGATATGCAGACAGTCAACAAGCTTGTCGGCCAAATTTTTTTTTCGCAGCCACCGGTTGTCAACAACCAATCTGATTTCCACACTTCTCTGTTTATTTTCATGAACAACAGTTGTGCCTGGCAAGTGCAAAATGGACAAGAAGTTGATTACAGCCATTCAAACCTTTGCAGATCTCTACAACTTTTATTTAAAAGACTACAGGAATATACGTCTCAAAAACAATGCCTGGAGAATGGTTGCATCCATCATTGGAGTTGATGGTAATCTATTAAGTAATTTTATTGAGCTTTTTCTGTTTATTTCCATTTTCTTTCCATTTTCCTGGTCTTATTGAGGGTCTAAGGTTGGTGGTACTGGTTAGGCTAGGCTAGGTAGGTTTGTTGTGTCTTTTAAAGATGCTATTTTGTGCCTTGTGTTTTGTTTGTTTGTTTCCTTGTGTTTTATTTGTTTGCTTAATGTAATGCATCATTTTGTTCTGTGAGTGGTGGTTGATTAGTTAAATCTAGGCTCATTCTTTGTAGTCTTTTGATACATTAATTGAATTGACTACTAACATACAGACAGCCGGCTACTTTTTTGAGTGAATTTTTTTTTACAAGCATTCATTTTTCAAGTTCTTTAATATATAGGCTGTCAACACAGCAACGTCTTATCTGCCAATGCGCACCAGTTTGGCAGGGAAAAAAATTGCCTCAGATGCATCCATCGGCACTCCATCCAATGCATGCATGCACGCGCTATTTGTGACAGCATTTACCACTGACATTAACCAGGAAATGTACACATTTATCAGATTTACCTTGGGAAATGTATACATTTACCTTTTTCCTACATCTACCATAACATATATACAGAAAGAGAGACAGAGTGTGTGTGTGTGTGTGTGTGTGTGTGTGTGTGTGTGTGTATCAGGAAAAAGATGAGAGAGAAGCAGCATGGCAGAGAACAATAAAATGAAGGAGGGGACTGAGCACGTCTTTTTGCTAATGCTATTCCGTTTCTCTGAAATACTGAATAATTAATGAATGACGGTTAAAAAAAAACATGACCCATGATAAATATAATATATATACACAATATATACAAATATTAATTGAGAATGTGTGTTGAATCATTTTCACATATTTAGATAGGTTCTATAGTACACGTACACAAAATATACAAATCCACATATGATCTCATTTGCCCGATTTCATTTTACAGGAACATTCTACAGGAACTTCATTGCTGAGCACGCTCCTTTTAAACAAGCAGAGGGACAGAAATGGGTAAATGGCGGCCACCACAATACTCTCAGAGGAATGCATTTCGAAAAGGCTCTGATCAGACAAACCTCCCCTTCCAGGACAACACTGAGAGCCAAGTTTGCTTAGAGGCTGTATCCTTCCTTTTTTTACTCAAGAATTGGACTATTTAAGGTTCCAGAGGCAGCAAAGTCAACATTTTTAATGTTTAGGGGTGAAATAGTGTGTTATAAGAGTGGCTAGCCCCAAGTACTCCCTCCTACCAAACTACTGTTATGGTTAGCCCACCCACAGAGCCCAGAACTTGAGTACTACAACACTATTTTATGCATATTAAGAAATAACTATGAATACCTTTCCCTCTCTGCAGATTCAAAGGTAGGCTATTAATCACAGGTTTTCTAATTATTTCAGGAAAATAGAATCATCATATTAAACACAAAAGGTTTAGCTCATTCACATAATATTGTCACACTGATTTTAAATTAGGCAGTTGTGTGTCGGACACAACAGCGTGGGTCTGAAAAATAAGATTAGAGGTGATAACAGTAGGCTTACGTGTATAAAAGGAAAATGGAAAAAAAGCTGAAAAATTGACTCAACCCATTGGCAACCTCTTCTGGTGAACAGGTTCTTCATAAAAGTAAAGAATGGGATGTGAAAGGACAAATCCTACTGAAATCCATTTAGGGATGTGCACAAGTCCATTTTCTCATGATCAAACAATCAGTGTGTATCGAAAAATTACAAAGGCTAAAGCAGATTATGAAGAAAAAGCATCACTTCCACCACTTTCTGCTCTCTATGGTACTAATCAGTTGCATCTTTATAAATTGTGTTGACTAGGAGGGCAGAGATTGTCTCAATTCAAATGTTGTCCTGCTGGGTTTGATTAGCTGGATCGAGCCATGCTACCTTCCACTAATCTAGACTGGCCTCTACTTTCTTAAAGTTTGCCCACACTGGGCTTTAGTGTGGCTTTGATAAAGACGTAAGTGCTAGTGAAAGCAAGTCGGTGAGGAGAGTGTTGCCAACTGTCTTCCAAGACAAGCAGCAAGTCAAGACGTATACAAGACGTAG
The DNA here is from genome assembly GCA_900660455.1 of Gephyroberyx darwinii. Classification (NCBI taxonomy): domain Eukaryota; kingdom Metazoa; phylum Chordata; class Actinopteri; order Trachichthyiformes; family Trachichthyidae; genus Gephyroberyx; species Gephyroberyx darwinii. Next base: position 20,113 of record CABFOQ010005308.1, read on the forward strand.
AAGTATTGGCTGCTCTGAAAGTCTGTAGAAGTCGCCAGATGATGTCATACGCTGATTTGCATTTCCGTTCATTATACAGACACTGTAGAGAATCTGCAGACAGTCCCTCCTCTTGAGCTACGCATTGTTTGGGAAGCACTGTGACCAGACCTCTTTGGATTAGACAAGGAAGCAAGAAACAAACAATCAAGTCATACATCATCAGCCATACCAATTTGTCACCAAGTGCTGTGGGACTCAACACTTTATTTAGAAGTTAACATTTTCTCAATGGTCAGAAAAAATAGCTAGATTTGTCAGTAGTCATTTTTGAGAAATAAAGACACTAAGCAAAAAAGTTGCCAAGTTGGCAGCAATGGCAGAGGTTGAGTACAATCAATGACAGAGAGAGGTGGAGGGTTTTTAAGTGACACCACAAATCCTCTAGTGGCTGGTCTATGACAAGCTGCCTTGGTGACCAACTGGGATACAATGTTTTCCCAGCATCCACTGAGTGTGTCAGAGTAATCTTTGATCCACAAAAGCATGATCAAGCCAATTCTGGATTCCTCCCTGTGTCGCTCACCCAGTGCAGTGCTTCCTATGGTATTTACTGACTCACTACTCTGACTATAAACACTGTCCAGATTGTCAGACGTGCAATTTCCTCAGCGCAAGAACCCAGGGACCCTTTCATTTTGTTTTTTTCTGAGCCGGTAAGAGGCTTTCACAACAGCGTTTACCAATATACAGGATTTGATGTTGCAATCCTTTGTGGCATAATCCAGCGTGAGCATTCATACAGAAGCCCAATTCACATGTAAAAAAGAATGATGTACTAACCCACAAATGCTAACTAAAGAGGGTAGTATGGGTAGTGGTATTAGGGGATGACAATAAGTAGATAAGTAGCAGATGATAATAATAAATGTTTGAGACCAACATTGGTAAAAACAGTCAACTTCAGTCTATGTCTCCCAACTCTGTTTTGAAAAGGCACGAGTAGCCCATCATTCACTATCTTGGCAGACTAATGGTTATGCCATCCAAATAGGCTTCAACATTGTTACCAAGCATTAGATACTTTGTTTAGGGTTGTGATCCTGCTACTTAGAACTCTTTGTTTTCACCCACAGACATTGGGTTACAGCCTTCTAGTCCAGCACCTTCTACATTTACTGAGCAATATAAGCCGCTACTAAGAGTGTGTGAGGTTGAGTTTAGACTCATGTAGTATGCTAATGTATGTGTGTGAGCCCGTTAAAACGGATTGACCTCATTGAGTTCACCACAGTCAATCTGACGTATGTCATCTAGTCAGTGAAAAGCTAGCCAAGGATATAAATAGCCACTGAGAGAAGAAACCTTTGATGCATTTGGTCTTTGTCATAAACATGAAATGCTATAAACTAGGAGAAAGATGCAAGACAGAAAGCATTCTCATCACAGCGTTCCACATGCTCGTGAAAAATAATTTAGAACACTTGAAATCAATGGTAGAGAAATGAGACTGCATAAAAAAAAGGACAAAAACTTTGATATTGTATTGTTATTGTAAATTAATTTATTGGGCAGAGCAATGCATTTATGAATACACACATCAAATGTTTGCATGTTTAAAACTTGTACACAAACATGCATATACTTTTAAATAACTTATGCTATCATTTTAGAAAGTGAGAGAGGTGACAGCATGGCTTGCTCCAAAATAAGAAAAGTAGATGCAGAAAACCAAGCTTTTAAAGATGAATGGACGGACCAATATATGTTCATTCTTCCGGCAGCCAGTTCTAAACCATTATGTCTCATATGTTCCGAAAGCGTGGCATTAAGCAACGTGAAGCGCCACTATGAGACAAAGCACAGATCTTTTCAGCAAACGTATCCAAATAAGTCCAAAGTGAGGGCACGCAAAATAACCGAATTGAGAGCCCAGTATAACAGATCTACCCGACTCATCACACATGCATTTACAGCACAGCAACTTGCAAATGAATGTTCACTAAAGATAGCGTGGATATTGGGGCTACATAAAAAAACATTTAGTGATGGGACAGTTGTGAACGAGTGCTTGAACGCCGTTGCCGAGACACTGCCGATCCCAATGTCAGCTTCAACAGCAGCCAGAAAATCAGAAATATTAGCTGAAGATGTACTGGCACAGCTTGATGCAGCTATTCAGAGTGCAGCATGCATATCCTTAGCCATTGATGAGTCTACAGATGTAACTGATAGTGCCCAACTTTTGGTGTATGTGAAGACCTGTTGGGTGTAACACCGCTTCAGACACATACAAGAGGAGAGGACATATATGAGGCAATAAAGGAGATGCTGAGAAAGAGGAGGATAGATCTGAAACAGGTGGTCTCAGTCACCACAGATGGTGCTCCTGCCATGGTAGGAAGAGAGAGGGGGGCTGTGGCACGGATGAAAGAGGACAACCCTGATCTCATAGCTTACCACTGTATCATCCATCAGACTGTTCTCTGCCATTCTGTCAGAGGAGGTTGCTGAAGTAATGAACACAATGATGAAGCTCATCAACTTCCTTAGGGCATCCTCATCCCATCACCATCGCCTGCTGAGAGAATTCCTGAAAGGCAAGTTGAGGCAAATGCAAATGATCTACTACTGCACAACAATGTAAGATGGCTGAGCAAAGGCAATGCATTGGGATGCTTCTGGTCCATTTGAAAGGAAATAACAGCTTTCTTAGAGCAGCTCAAGAGTCAGAAAGCAAAACAGTTTTCACTTTTTTTGCAAGATGAGCACAAAATGGATATGATTGCTTTTTTGGTTGACATCACACCTTAATGAGCTCCTTCCTTCCAGAGGAAGCTGTACATTTTCAAGGAAGATCTTCAAGGAGAGTGTGCACACTTCCCAAAAGTGCAGGAACAGATTCAGGGTGAGAGAGATGTTTCTCCTTATGTTGACTTCATAGACAAGCTGATTGAAAACTTCAGTAAACGATTTGACAGCTTCAGCCTTAGACAGCAGTTCCTCCTGCTAATCCAGAATCCATTCCTCATCAGAGAAGTCAGAGGATTTTCAAACGACGTGACACAGACCTTCAAGTGGGCGCACGCTGGATCTCTACAGCTAGAGCTCATTGACCTGCAAGAAAATGTTGCATGAAGAGAGCATTTTGAAGCAACTGACCCCGCTACTTTCTGGCTACAGACTGTGTCTGAGATGGTTTTCCCTGGTCTAACCAAAGTAGAACTACACACATTGACCATGTTTGGATCGACTTACAGCTGTGAGTCAGCTTTCTCTGCTATGAACATTATCAAAAGCAAGCACTGTTCCAGACTCACCAATGAGCACCTACACATGTGCATGAGAATGGCACTAACTCCATTCAATCCAAGATTCAAACTACTAGCAGGGCAGCCACAGGCCCACTTCTCTCACTAAGGAAGTAGAAACAATGTAAAAAAATAAAGAAAAAAAAGGGGTTTTCAAGGCTCTGTTTGCACTCTTTCTAAAAGAGGCACTTTTTATTTATTTTATTTATTATTTATTTGTAATTATTATTTATTTTGTTTATTTATTTTTGTTTTCTTTTACTTAAAGGCCTTAAGTTAATTGTGCTAGGACTAATTTTATTTAAAGATAGCTATTTGTTTTCCATACAAGTGCCATAAAAGTTCAATGTGTCTGTACGTTAAAAGTAGTACTTTGAAAATTGACAATAAATATTGTTGAAATGATATGGAAATGTACATTGTTGATTTTATTTGATTGACATAGGGGTAGGCTATAGGATGCAACTTAGACATTATGAGGTTGGGACCTTTGCTGGGAGGAAATTTTAGTAACTGGACCTCTTTGAATTGAATACCCCTGCCTTAGAGGGAGGAGGAGATCCTTGCTTAATGGGCTGATTGAACAACAAGCAAGGCTGCTTGCTGTCAGAATACCTGGAGTAGCAATAAAGTAGATATGAGCTAGGTAGTCTTCCTGATTGAACTTACGCTAAGCTTCATTAGTCAAAACTGCCCATTTGCTGCTTAGATTACTAAGTAGTAGTTAGAGTACTAACATAAACATAATAACACAGTAACATTGCATCATAGGGCAAATTTAATTATTGACTTTGTTATTATTTCTAATGTTTTTTTTAAGATTAAGATTGAAAATGCTTGGCTCTTCCTCTTTCTTTGACAAATTTTCATGAGGCTTATGATAGTAGAGATGAAAGAAATCTTGTACTTGTGCTGGGGGAACAGTAGTGTTTCTCTCATTCAATCATGCTTTCATCTACTGCCACACACACACAAGAATGTTACCTTTTTGTTGTTTATGTCAAATGTATGTTATAGATTTTTACTGGAATCAATTTACCTTACATTTTGTTAAGAAACAAATATTTTTATTGCATCATAGGACACATATCTTGATTAACTCAGATCACACAGACAGGTACAGCAAGGACAGTAGAATAAATGCAAAACAAAAACCCAATCAAACAATGTTTAACATTGTGTGAGTCTGTTCTTTAAATAAAATTAAGTCCAACTGTACTACTTTGAACCCGTTTTAGTAAAAAGAAAACTTGAACACTGTGGCACTTTTCTGTCATTAAACAGTACTGCTAGCCTTGTGGCAAATGTGTCAAAGATGTGCCAAACCTTGGTCCTTTTCAAGATAGATTAAAGTGCAGAAATGTCAGCGTGTTCACTTTGTCTGGCTTTAGTTGTGCTCGTAGAGGTGAGAATGTGCCCACTGGCAATAAACACTCTCGGAGGGAACACTAGTTGCAGGTATGCATAGAAGCCTGCGTGCACAATATTCACGATTATTCCGATAATGGAAATTCATCACAATAAAATTATCTTGAGTGTTTTTAATCGCGATAAAAGATAAAATCATATATCGTCCCATCCCTACTGGCCATTCCAAAGCAGTCCAACATTTTCTCTTGAACCATTCCTCTGTGCTTTTCAGCAAAACAGCCCCACAACATTATGGAACTGCCACTGTAATTGACTGTAGGCAGGGTGTTCTTTACTTCAAAAGTGTAATTTCTTCATCCGTAAACAAAGCACTGATCTGCTTTGCCAAAGAGCTCTAATTTGGTTTCATCAGTCCACAGAACATTTTCCCAGAAGGATTTAGTGTTGTCCAGGTGAGTCTTGGCAAAGATCATTTGGGCCTTCTTGTTTCTCTGTCAGCAGTGCAGTCTTCCATGTCCTCAGACCATAAAGCCCTTCTTTGTTTAGTGTCCAGCGTATGGTACGGGCTGAAATCATTACCCCCCACCTTTCCAGGTCAGCCTTGCATGCAAGGTGTTTTTTCCAATGGCTCGCACCAATATTCAACAACATCTGAGATCAATTTTCCACTTACCACCACATCATGAGGAATTCTTAACAATGCAATGGGCGGTAAACATCTTAATAACATTGCAAACTGAGGAAATAGGAACACCAAGGTCTCTAGAGATGGCCTTATATCATTGTGAATGCTGATGTTTGGTGATTTTCTCTTCACCATTTTCACAGACGACCATGGAAGCAGAATTCATCCTGCATCCTGTCACAGGTGAATTGAATTACACTGCAAATGAGAATATTCCAATTATTTCAGAAGATATTGTGCAATACCTGCATAAAATGCAAGAGTGCCTATCTTGGCCAGAACAGTATAATGTAGGCTAATGCAGCCAAAATAACTAAGGTGTAGTGTATGCAGGAGACATCAATCGATCCCCCCCTCTGGATCAGACAGAATACCGATCAACACCCAAAAACTCATCACATTCTTCTCCCAGGACCTTGATCAAAGGTTGAGACCCCTGCTGTGCTCCCAGGAACCCAAGAAAACCCCTCCCTCAGCAAAAGGTGGATTGCCCCCATAAAGCTGCCAAAAAGTAACGCTTTGCAGGTTCGACTAGCCCGCTCTGGTGCCATCAGAAGATGGGACCGTTGATAAGGGCCGGGGAAATGGACTTACTCTGCATTCCAAGGGAGACACAGAATAAGAATATCAAAGGGTTCTACAACACACTGTATAAATGTGATTTCTGTATGTGTTTTATTGGATTTCAACTTCACATCCTGTGGCAGATGATGATGTAACCTACTCCTCAATGTATTATCTTGGTTATTCAAGGCACACAGAATGGGTTATGAAGACAGTGATGTTTGGTATCATACAAACACATTTGCTGTGAGGTGATCAAATATGTCATTCGTATCCCTAAAGGAGTAAGAAGAACAACGTTTTCCAAACCTAAGCTGGAAAGGCAGTT
>CABFOQ010005326.1:11673-25608 GCA_900660455.1 Gephyroberyx darwinii
ACTCACTAATTACTACAGACGGTGCAGCTCTGTCTCCCTCTCTCCCATTCATATTAGGACGTGTTCCTGCTGAAACTGATCGATGCTTGGTGGTTGATGTGGAAGATGGAGGGGACAACAGGGGTATTGACAGCACAAATGGATTCTACAGGTACCCACTCACTATAGTCGCCCAGTAATTGGCCGTGGTGGAGGCTTGTCCGAATAAATGACTTACTCCATCCATTTCTCAGTTTCCCTCACCCACCATCCTTCCTTTTCTATGGGGAACAGCAATGGGCTTGAAATGAGTATGGTGCTTTAAATGAGTTCTACATTCAAATGAAATGACTGCTGGCACTAAAGTGCAACCTGTAAGGGATCATGGCCCAGCAGGGTGCAAAAACATTACATTAAGAATGAAACAAACTGTTCTTTGCCAGAACTGATGTATAACAAAACAGAGGTAAATGGAAACCAGACCTACTGGGAAATGTGACCAACTTTTGGTCAAGTTGGTTGATTATTGAATGGGCATGACCACTTTTCACACTCTAACATGCATCTCCATTAACACAGAATGTACATATAGAATCTATGAATCAATGACATTTTATGACCAATAATGACAGTAGTTTAACCATAATGTTGACAGCTTACATCACTGATATAAAACCTTCCAAAATAAGAGACAGATATGAGTTGCGAAAAACAAAAAAGTGAAAGTGTACGATGTGTACGGTGCAATACGTCTATAAAAGATGCATCAAGGAAAGGTCCGCATGCCGTCCGTCACACAAACCGCAGCAAGATTCTTGTTAACAAGAAGTGCACCTACAGTACAGGCAACAGCCCACCTACTGATCAGGGAATGAATTGGGCACACACCATATTTGTTACAGCACCAAACAAACATCCAGCCTGTATTCAGACAGCCTGGATGTAAAATGTCAAGCTTGCATTTATCAGCCTGGTCATTGTTATGGGCTCCCAGGGACAAAGGTTGGATAGTAATGAATGATATCACCGGGGTATTGCCACTGGCTTTTCTGTTGGAATGACTCAAACTCCAAATGATGTATTAATGATCGGCTTTGCCAGTGCTGTTGCCAGTGACTACCGCAGAATTCAAATGCACCAAGGCCTCGTCCTCTTACAATCCACCGAGTTATGCACACATTAAAGGGCCAATATTGACGTTTCAAGAATGCCCATTGCCTTCTGATGTGGTAATTGTGCGGTTGGTGTGTGGTTATTGTGAAGCTCTTACGGCTATTCCTCCTCCTTATAGTATTGTTCATTCTATCTTCAGAAATTCTTAGAAATTTGTCTTGCACCTTAACGTTTGCATGTTTAAATTTCTACTCTGCTCTGCCTGGAAGGATACACTGCCAAACTGAGCTGCATGATGCAATATATAACTACTGAAGCATATTATTACCTACTTAATGTCATCGGCATTGCAACAGCAGTGACAAAAACCTTATGCATGTCTCAAAAAACAAACATGACATGTTTTTGGCATATGACAAACAGACTAATATAAACATGTACATGTGTTTTTACCCCAACGAAGCATTGCCATCCTATCTGACAACAGCTTTAATAGTCATTCAGCTCTGTAATTCATGGCGCCCTCTGTCCTCCTGGGACATCTGCTCTTTTATTTCCAACCCCCTGACATTGCACACCATTGTCATGTAGTCAGATGTCATCACATAAACTTTCCTCCTCTCCTCCAAGGTGAGTTGCTACTGCATGTCAACCGAGACACCCTTGGTAAGCTGAGCCTGTTTATCGAGAGCCGTTCGGCCGACCACATCTGTACACATCTGTCCTGCCAGGATGACTGGAGGACTGCCTGGGAGGGAAGTCAAGAGCAGTGTCTCCATCACCAGATTTTTTGTAAGCACAGAGTCCAGATCATGTAAAGATATCTCTGGGCCTAGAATCTATTAGGTGAATTGACCAGACTCTTCATTTGTGGCTCTTCATATGTGTGACATATGTTCGTGCAGGTGACAAAGCTTTACTCCTCCATGAATCTCACACACCACCACCACCCCAGCATCCATCTGTGGGCTTGATTTCATAGTCTCCATAGGGGTGGAATGGTGTCGATCGCTCCCTGCCTCACTTGGCTGTCTTGATTATGTTGCACAGAGGCTGATGCAACAGAGCCCCGACGCCAAAATAAAATCTGTATGTAGGCTACATTTGTTCTCAATAAAAACATTTCATAATCAATACGCAAGTTGTTTGACTGAACTGACTGTAATTTGGACAGCTTGTCCACCTCGCAGATGTGCAAAAGGAAGCAGTGGAAAATTGAATGAGGCTAGTCGAGATGTGTATTCAGTGGCTGATAATGAGCAGAAGTGAAGGCACTTGGCTAGTAAATATCAAATGTATATTGATACGTATACTCATTGCACTGTGAGTTGTTATCCCTGTATGATGTGTGTCTGTATATATTGTTACTATGTTAAGATGTCAATCTGTCTTTGCACCAGTGTCACCAAGGCCAATTCCTGTACTGTCCCCTACATGGCATTCAAAGGGATTCTGATTCTGTCAAGGATGTCTTGTATTCCATAAAGTTATTGACCCCCACCACCCAACCCAACACACACACAGGCAATGTTCATAGGACCAATAGCGTGTCGTAAAGGAGACATTTGGGGAAATATTAACACGAGGCTGTCCAGAGTGGGATCCACCCCCCCATTACAATGTAATGTATTCCACATTTGACATGAAATTACAGGAACACCTTCCTAATATTGAGATGCTTTTGTGTAATCCATGCTGAAATTGTCTCAAGGCTTAAAGATTCTCCCCTAACTCCTTCCTGTCATGTCCCCACCATGACTGCAGTGGATTTAATAGGTGGAATCAATAAGTTATCATAGCTTTCATCTCGCTTCATCTGGTCAGCCTATTTCAAGGAAACAGTATGTGTTCCTAATATTCTGTGCACTCGTGTTATTGGACAATTCTTGTCTTGTCATCCTCGCCTCGTAGAGACATCATTGCTGTTGGACTCATTGATTTACCATAAGCAAAGCGGTTACCCCTCCAGCTAAATTACTCTCATTTGATCACTACAGACAGTCTACTGCTATGGAAATATGCATAGTTCACTAGAAGTGACTCTTCCACCCCACTGGCTAAACTGTGCCAAAGGTTTAATTGGTGAAATTAAACAGTCTTGAGTACAAGAAGGTCCTGACTGTGATGTGAATACTAATACTACTACTGCTAATAATAATAAATATTACTTCCTCATACTTTAGAATGTACACCGTTTGATCTGACAGTATTCCAATACAGGTTCTTTAGCTGTCTGAAATTATATTTACTGTCGTTCAATAGGCTACTTTCTTCAGAAGGCATTTCTGTGCTAAATGAATTCCCTAAATGAATATACTAATGAATACTGAACACTATACAAACAATTGCTTTGTGAAAGTAAACCCCGCCCTTGGGCCTGATTGACAGGCCACAGGATATATTGCTGGAATAATTCTTCCTCTCCACTTGCCCCTGTACACTCAGAGGCTGTAATTGGCTCATGTGGTTTCCACCCCAGGGGGTGTTTCTCCTCTTAAATTTTTTTTTATTTCATTTCATTTTACAGTAGAGAGAAAACAGGAAATGATCAATCTCAGTTGGCGGATCCATTAGGGGATAAATGGGAAGCTGAACTGCGGAGGCGAATTTAAAGAATAGGTCTGTTGAGGCTTAAATCAGCAAAATGAATGTGTCTGTAAAAGGAGCAGCAGAGGGAATAAATACAACCCGATGGCTTGTAGGGACATTGCGGGCCAGAACAATAGAAATAACACAAGTACATAGAGTATCCTCCATGGCAAATTCTGGATTAAACAGAGTTTAAGTGTAATTCATAGATATTGGTGGGTTCTTCATGAAAAAAGCAGCCGTGGTGACAGGTGCAAATGCTGTCTAATATTAACTGTAATTTAAAGGTAAACATTTGGAGTAACTGGTGGGGGTGATTGGCAGGTCCCGGAAATAGTGTGGACTACAAATACCTAAACTTTTTTATACACTTATTTTAAAATCCATCATTGACAATCACCCAGTGGAATAAATGCAACATGTTTACCAATTACATTGGCATGCATTAAATGTCACCCCCCAAACTCCCGGGAGTAGTAGACGCAAAGACACAATTTCCCTCAAACACTCTTTCAATATACTGCCTGCTTTATAAAAAAAGAAAAGAAAAACATTTCACTCATTTCACGTTCAGTCTTTGTGAATATTTTTAGAACGTTTAGACATCCACAATGATTTACCCGCATGCGCAATCCACCCACCCCTCCCCACTAATACGCAAACTTAGTCAGGAACCAATACAAGCACTCACAAGCTGCTCTCTTCTAGAGGAACTCACAGAGGCCCAGTGCATTGAGGGGAGAAGGTTCCCTCTCCTCCAATCCGACTGACTTTGTCTTAAGCCAAGGACAGATAATAAAACCCAACACATCTTAAAAAAAAGCAATAAATAAATCATTGAAAGGAATCTAGGCAGAAATCCAGAAATGACAACCAAAGAGTATTCCTATAGAGTCTTATAATGATTGCATTAAAATGGCCTGGCAGGGATATGGTGTTTGTTATTTGGAGGATAGGTCGGAATAGCATCTGTGGGATAAATAAACAATGATGAAATGCTATCAGGCTCTGTGAGAGAGCCTGGCGGAGTAATATTCTTCTATGTCTGGAAGCTGAATATCCTTCTGATAGAAAGAGAGAGGCGACGTCGGCTTTTTGGTTTTAGGAATTGATTTGTTGCTCTGGTATTTCTTGCCAGAGCAACAAAAGAGACTATCATATTTCCTTCGCACCCTTCGTGAAATGAAGAAGCGGATTCTCTGAAATGGTGCATGAGCATTACTGGCTAAGGCGTAATCCTGTACTGAGGACAATGCTGTGCTAAAGGAGATGGAGACCAAGCAAGAGACACAGAAGCAGAGTTTATATTTCTCTCCTTGTCTGACCTCCATTTTTCCTGCACCCTGAACTGCTGCTCAACGTCTCTGGCCTATAGTTAAACTCTTCGTTAGACTGATATTGGTCTGTTTTGCTGCGGGTCCCTCTCACTCATTACCGTTCACCCTTTAAATGAGCACAAGTTGCCTCCTCAAAATGTCAGCTCTGTTCATTGATTAAAACAAACAAGGCTGAAACAAAAGGTCTTTCCAAATACCCCTGCGGACATGTACACAGATCTACTGCTTGTGTCCTAAACTGGCCCCGAGTGCGCAGTCCGCAACCGTATATGCTAAATGGCAAGAGAATATTTCCCAACGTTAAAAGCTAAATACATCACAGCAGGATTAATTGCTTGTAAAATCTATGCTGGCAGCCAGCAGAACTCTGTCTGGACACCGGGGGATCGACCAGGTTATGACAGCCACTCAGCTAAAATGGGTCATTTGCATTGGATCGAAGGGCAAAGAAGTTTATTTTCTCTCCAGAAGTTTTTTCACCTTCTGGCACCTTCCCCATAGCTCATGCTGACTATACAGATGTTTTGCTTTTTTCATGACGTTTCAACTTCAAACATAATCATTTTCAGTTTTACTTTGCAACTGCCTCCAGTGGAGCTCCCGTACGTGTAAATTTTGCATGTCATGTCTCTGGGTACGAGACGGATGATCGCAGCTGTCCAAACTTCTGGGTGAAGTCTGCCTGGGCTTGGACTAAAGCCTCCTCATCTATGTACACTGCCGGCCTCCTGGCTGTGATGAAGTACTGCACCTTCCTCAGGCTCCAGCCGAGGACATACATGAGCAGGCCGCACACAGCTGCAGTCGACCTGCCCACTCCGGCATTACAGTGGACATAGACAGTGTGACCATTCTCCAGGAGACCATGTAGCAGGAATACAGCCTGGGGAAGCATCCTGATGCGCCCTGCAGAAGGAGACACAAGATGATAATACATGAGGGGACGCTTTCAGTGTAAATATTACACTTAACATACTTTCAAACAGATCAACTTCCATTAACACACATATACTTAAATTACATTTGAAATGTGTTCTTGTGTGTCCCTAAATTCTCCTCACCCTCCGATTTTCCCTATGAGGATCAATAAAGTTTCACATTATTATCATTATCTGGTGTGTCCCTAACGTCTCCTCACCCTCAGTGCTCATATCAGGCGTGGGCATCCACACATACACCAGGCCACAGTCCTTGTACAAATGCGTCATGGTCTCCGGGGTCATGGCTTGCCCTGGGTCGCGCCTGCAGCCGTGGGAGTTGTTCACCACGTCCCACTCTGTCTGGAAATTCATCACCGCAGTGATGTCCAACTCCTGCTTCAGCTTGAGAGTCACATGTTCCACCTGGCGAGGGCAGCTGCCCAGCCACACTCGTGGCAGCACCCTGGGGGGCGAGAAACAAGGATTTATTTGTTTATCAGGGTCCTCATCATATGCTGCACATGCTGCAACTACTTGTGGGGTCCACACGGTGATTGACTAGTCAACAGATTTACTGCAGAGAAAGGTTGCTAGCAAAATACGACTACAAACTAATGCTTCTTCTTTTCAATGTGGTACACCATTGAAAAGCATCAGGTCACGTAGGATCAGAACGTATCTCCTAGAGTAATGCTTGGCTGAAGCATGGGGAGAGAGGATGCAAGGTGGAGGTGTGGAATGAAGAAATGTGGTGAGGGATTGGAAGAGTAGCAGTGTCACATAACAAACAAGGTATAAAGAGGGTGTCAGACACTCAGGGAAAAATGGATAAAGAGAGAGAGGACGAGAGAGGCTGCCGGCCAGTGTAGTAGGTATGTGCAGGGGTGGACTTAGTGGTTTTGGGGTGCTAGGCAAAGGCAAGCATGGATCCCAACCTTCACTCTTTTCAGTCCATCCTGCATCACTTGGGTAGCACTAATATCGCACTACAAGTCAAGTGGAATAGTTCACTGTAGCCTGACTGAGTAGGTGGGGGGGGTGGCCATGACTCAACACTGAATTTGAATTTGTCCTTTCGTTGTAACAAGAGGGTGGGTGCTTTTCAAAAAGTACATTTCTTTTAAACTGATGAAAAATGAGCGTATAGTACTTGATATTCTCGTCTGTTGTGCGGCCCTCTGGCTGCCAGGGCCTCAGGCAATCGCCTACTTTTACCTAATGGTAAGACCGCCCCTGGGTAGGAGCACAGGAGTTCAAGTGAGGAAAATGATTAGGTATTTTTGGACGGTACCTTTCAGACAGACCACAGGCAAGCTGGCTTTAGCAGTTCACTAATCAAATTCTTCTCTTTACAAGGAAAGGAGGGGAAAACATTGTCAGAAAAGCAAATGTTTTTCATCTCTCTCTCCCTCCTAGCAGTGATATTTTATTGACCTCTCATCCCTCTTATCTTCTGCCTGATCACTGTGGTCTGAGGCAGACTCCATTTGGTGCTCTTTAGCATGCATGTGAACTCAAAGCCAGAGGAAGTGACCCATGAAAGAAAGGATGCTGTTACACTGCAGAGACGTCTCTGGTCTTGTTTGGCGGCCGGCTACAACCAGGTGACCTCTGCTTTTCAACTCACAGAGAAACAGCATTGTTATGGATTATTCACACATCCCTCGTCGCAGCTACAGAAGTACACTGCTTCTATTTGTGTCCTAAGGAAACTCATTACTCCACAAATCATTTCTGGCTTCACTGCTCTCACAGAGGATGTCAATATATAACAAGAGGATTGGATAAAAATTAACTGCCCCCAGTAAACCTGTGCTTTGAATCCCATTCATCCCTGCTGTATGTAGTTTCCTAATATGGCAGCTCTTCGAGGAGTACCTGAGAAGTACATCCAGTACTCTAATCGATCAAAGTGAAAAGAAAATATGAAAATTTGTATTAATTCTAGAAGCTTTTTATTGTTTTACTTATTTTTTTTAGTTATTTTCATCAACTGTGGGCCTTATAGAAGCAACCTATGAAAAAATGTAGTTTGACGTCTGAAACCCATATCTTTGTTGTTACCGATGTAATGTTTGTCGCAACAATTCGACAATAATAAGCTCAAAAACCTCATTACGAAGATAGCCGTAGTGTCCTTGGGGTCTCCTCTCCTCTGAATTTGAGCAGGAGGGACGAGGCACGCGTAAAGTGAGTTAAAGTCTCTTTGAAACAAATAATGAAACGCACATTGCAGAGGTGAGTGTGTGTGAGACTTGGGGCTACAGCGATACAAGGTTTGGGAGACTAATTTAAAAAGCTAATAATAGACACGACACAAGGGCACGGTGCTTCCTACTGAACACAGGTCCTTGACATGAGCCTTGTAAGGTCTTCGGACACAAATTAAAGCCTGATGGCACCAGCCAGCCCCGCTTATTCTTATGCAGGGTATGTGCTCGCTGCCTCAGGGGGACCCAGCCTCATTTCTGCTGTGTCTGGTATACCATGACACAGAGTTTGTGCCTCAAGCAAGGAAGGCATGTGTGGGTAGGTTAAGTGAGTGTGTGTGTGTGTATGTGTGTTTACTTGGAGGCCAAAGACTCGAATTCACTGGCATTATGAACTGCTGAGCTCTATTTCAGCTGGAGAGTGGAGTGGCTCTGCCTTTAATGCAACTATTCAATCTAGGAGCAGCAAATGACTTCATTTAACCAAACCTGTCATTGAGATGTTATGAGACTGAGCCAAATGACTCGCTATCTCTCTAAAAGGCTTGTGAAGAGAGGAGATAAAAAGAAAAACGCAGAGGAAGAGAATGAAGATGAGAAAGCTGTCATATATAGAGTTACTATCAATCACCCCTGCACAGTTTTCCACTCCTCTTACACAAATCAATTTATGGTCTTTAACACTTCTTCTACTGGACGTATCACAAGCTAGCAAAATGGGCCAGCTGCTGTTTGAGGTGTCCAGAGGATAAAACTCAAATCCAATCACATTTATTTGTATAGCCCTTAATCACCGTTACAGCCTCTAAGGGCTTCACAGTGCCCAAAATGTGAAACAGTAAATGGTTAGTACATGACATCTCCCAGCCTTAGACCCTCAACAGAGGACAAGGAAAAACTTCCCAAAAAGAAAACTCAACTCTGAAGCAAATTCCTCTCCCTACCATTGAGATCCACAAAGAAGGTTGAGGACGGTGACGCCATACAACTGCAAGTTTTGAGGGGCCCTCAAACGTTTGCCCCTTTTAAATCGAACAGGAACTGACTCAGAGGAGCCAAATTCACATAGCGATCGCAAATGAGCGGGAGAGAACAAGGTTAGAAACACAAAAGGCTAGGAATGAGAAAGGACATGAGAGGGTGACTGGCGTTTTGTCTGCTCTGTAAGAGAGAGAGAGAACATGCTCGCTGCGTCAGCGTGGAAAAAAAGTGAACGGACGTTTAAAACTCTAAAAGGTTTCATCGGGAAAGACTTCACGCTCCCTCTAATCTAGCCAAGAGAAAGATTTGCCATAGAAGAGTTCAAACTTGCATGGAAAATAGAAAATAATATAGGAGACTTAAAAAATAACTGATTAGCTTTGAAAGCTGTAAGGGAAATATGAGAAGAGAAGCTGATCCATCCCTCAGTGATGTTAAAGAAACGGAGATGCATTGGCCTCAGGGGACCTTGTTAATTTTGTAGCGTTGTTAAATTAGATCAGATCAGATTTCACAATTTCACAAATGCAGACAAACAATACCTTCCAACACGCGTCTTGTTTCATTACCGTGGAGCGGAATGACGCAGCTCTATTAACAAAATGCACTACAAACTACACACAGAGTTTCTTTCTGGAGAGTAACTAGAGAAGTGAGGTGAAGACAGACTGTATGAGAGGCAAATGACTGTCATTTGCAAGGGATGGATTGAGGAAATCGCAATGGTTGCTCAGCAGAATTCACTTTGACAGAGAAATTTGGACTCCGTCAAGAGTCACAGAGAAACGCCACTCCTCACTCTCCACTGTGAAATGAGAGAGGAAAGAGAGAGGGAGAGAGCGGGGTTGATTAATTGAGCCAGACCCTTGAGGATCAGAAATAATGACATAATATTTGAGGTCTGAGCCATTTTTCTCTCTCTTTTGCGATACTCTATTGATACTCTGAAGAAAATTCTCTTTTCTCTCCCCACCCGCTCTCCATGGGGAAGTCAGAGCACAGACCAGAATAACGTCCCTGGAGCTGGCAGGGGTTCAGTGTCTTGCTCAAGGACACTTTAGCAGTTCGGATGCCTGCTGTCATGGGGGCTTGCGGTTGAAGGACCGTCTCCCTACTCACTATGCCACCCAAGCTGTCCATCTCTAACTTAACCATGTCTTTAACCTCCTTATGGATCCATGGTCTTAAGTGAGGCACTGATGCAAGGCTTCAACCTGACCTCTATTCATGACATTCACATCAAAATCATGCCAAGAGGTCTTCTCTTGTATTACCTTGAGAAATGCATGGCCTTCTGACCAGCCACGCCAAAGTAAAAGTTGGTAGTGTGTTTCATCTCATCTGTGTGGCCCATCTCCTCTATCCAGTGACCAATCGGGTGGCAGTACACTCCATCCACCATGTTCCTCTTGTCATATACACAACATCTGTCATGGTGGGGACCATTGCCTGGTAACAAAGAGGATAGAAGACAACCTAGAAAGTATGCCCAATGTGGGATGGTAGGGAAAACAGGCCCATGCCAAGCTTCCTCTTCTAAACAAATCCATGTGCTGTAGGCCTATAACAGAGGAATAGTACATAAAGCTTCCATTACGGTACAAAATACTATTTTTTGTTGAATGGAAGAACTCTTAAATCATCAAATATAAAAGAATGGCTATATTTTAAGTCAAGTCACGTCAAGTTTATTTCTCACATGTAGTAGATACAGCAGGTGTGTTTCATACAGTGAAATGCTTACTTACAAGCCCTACTTACAGTGCAAAAAACATTAGAAATTTAAATTTAAGAAAGTAGAATAATAATGCACGGCAGAATAAAACAAATATATTACAAAAGTAGATATAAAGTATATAAGTACATAATAAATAATAAATAATAACATTAATAATAACTTTGGTCTGTTGGATATTGTATAGTATGTGTTACAACAATAGCAAGTTATTTTTATTTTAAAGTCATCTGGGTATAATGAAGTGCAGTAGGCAGCAGGCATGGCAAATGTGAGGCGTGTCTTTACCGCCACCATGTGGTTATAAGGAGGCATTACAAAAACAGGAACCAAAAATGGCGCAGGATCTTTTCTCCGCACATGCAATATTACACATGGTTTTGTCGCCACGCGACAAAACATGTAGCCTTAAAAACACATGCAAAATCTCATGCGTAAACTCACGAGATTAATCTACCTTCCCAGATGTAAGTGCCTCTGACTCTTTTGACGAACTTGAACCACAGGCTCTCCTTGCACGGCTCTGCCAGGTGCACGTCGCCGGTCCACAGATGAGGTTCATGTTGTGACAGGACCCTCTGTGTGGCTGTCATCTTAACCGCTCCGTTGGGGTCCCAGTGGCCCATTTCTGGACGGGAACCCAAAACAAATAGCTCAACATCCGAGCACTCCGGAGTGAGAATTACACCGAACCTGAATAACATGTTCGTAGCTTCGACAATATCACAGGTCTTCAAACTCTCATTTAATGTTAGGTTATTATAGCCCACTACTGAGTGCTCATATTAATTTCCTTCTGATACGTGTCCGGAAGTCTGTTAAGCCTAAAAATAAACACAAATTTCTATTTTGGATGGTCTACTGTGCAGCGAGGTCCCACTCTGTCCCAATTTCTGGGCACCACACTCGGACCGCAGTCTACTCTCTACAACAACAGCAACAATTATAATAATCATAATAATAACACATTTTGCTACATAAATGTCAAAGGCATGACGTTATGTAGATAATTGTAGAATGATAAGGCAAAGTTAGGAATGTGGTCGAAGTACAAGGATAGGCTTACATGGGCTCACCATTGTAGGCTATGTCATTCGATGAAAGAGTAGTGGGAAACATATTGCAAGAGAAAATTAGGCATACCTAATGTGTTATGTAGATGAAAGTAGTAAATTATCTCATAATAACAAATAAACAAACAAAATCGTTTTAATGTTAATTGAAGCAGAACATTGGTGTTATTAGAGACAGGTTGATCACAACAGGTGATGGCAAGGAAAATGTATTTGGCACAACTATAAACATATATACTGCCATCGGCCGTAGTTAGCCACAGCCGGTGCCGGATGCAGAGGGAACCAGCCTACTTACTTGATTCTCTCCTGCATCCAGCCTACGCCTCACCCACACCCACACAGAGTATGCAGACTGGGGGGAGGCATAGGCTGGATGAAATATACTGGTTGAAATATACCAGTGAGTCATTAGTATTGAAAATAACTTTATACCCATCACTCAACACACTACCCCCACCTTTTTTTAATTTTGACAGTATGATGATTCGTGGAATGGTTACAACAAATTAGGGTACAGTATCATTGAGCGTGGCATATTTACAACTTGTTCTGCTCTTGTAATCTCATTTTTCAAGATCTCAAAAATCTGTATGGATCAGTTGTGAATCACTGAATCACATCACTGAAGATGTACTACACCGTGTGTGATGCAGATTGGTCAAAAAATGAAATTCTGTAAAAATAACAAACAAAAAAAAACATCCAAGGGGACATTAACAAGCAATTTCATAGCCCTATCTCATACCAATGTGCAGAAATGTGATAGGCCACGTCCACAAGCAACTATGACGACCAACATTCATACTTGGCTTATTATTGTCCCCAAGAACACATCTACTGACTTTCATGTCAGTTGAATGCTCCGATATTCATATGGTAATTGGTTAAATGGTTATAGAGATATAACAAATTCAGGGTAGAGTAAAATTGACAGATATTTGCACATTTACAATTTTTGATCTCCTCTTAGGTCTGAGGTCTGAAGATATACTATACTGAACCCCTAATAATTAGTAATTACATGTAGTTAGGAAAAGGGCCGGCCTGGATGCAGCTCACATCCAGACCCTGGTGCTAGCCTATAGGGCAGTAAAAGGAACAGCTCCTTCTTACCTCCAGGCTATGGTCAAGCCTTACGCCCCCACCCGACCACTTCGCTCTGCTGCCTTGAGACGACTGGTTGCCCCGTTGCTCAGAGGCCCCTGCGGCCGATCTACACTGTCACGGCTCTTCTCTGTCCTGGCCCCACAGTGGTGGAATGAACTCCTATGAAGGTATTTCCCTGCCAATACTATTTTCAGAAGTGTAACTCATGATTTGCAAAAACGAAAAACAATTTCAGCAAGAAAAATAAATTTGTATTTGCAAAGAACTATTTTCAGAAGTGTATCTCATGATTTGCAAGTGAAAAACAAAAAACATTTTTGAGCAAGAAAATCTGATTTGTATTCACGACACTCTTTTTGTCAGGCCTGGACTAGAAGGAGGACTCAGATGCAGAGGTAAGGGCAGGAAATGCAGGTTTTAATTCCAAAAAAACCTCTTAAAGAGGGGACAACAGAATACCACTCCAAAGGGAGGCAAGGAAACGACAAGGAACAAAACAAAACTACAGACAGAGCTGGAAAAACTTCAACAAAAGTCACTCTTCTAAAGAGGAATCAAGGGAGAAAAGGCTGGCAAAACTACAACAAAAATCACTCTTCTTAAGAGGAATCAAAGGGGAAAAGGCAGGCAAAAGTACAACAAAAAATCACTCTTCTTAAGAGGAATCAAAGGAGAAAAGGCAGGCAAAAGTACAACAAAAAATCACTCTTCTTAAGAGGAATCAAAGGAGAAAAAGCTGGCAAAGTACAACAAAAAATCACTCTTCTTAAGAGGAATCAGAGATACAGACGTGACTTGGTTCGAAGACAAGCTGTGGACATAAGGCTGGGGTACATCGGGTGAACGAGATACTCTGGCAACGGACAAAGGGGAACGCGGACTATAAGA
>CABFOQ010005328.1:5274-35255 GCA_900660455.1 Gephyroberyx darwinii
CTTCACTGCCTGGTGTCGGTGGGTTTCCAGATGACCATCCTGAGGGACCTGGAGAAACTGGCAGGGTGGTTGCGCATCTCAATCATTTACATCCTCAGCGGCATCACTGGCAACCTAGCTTCAGCCATCTTCCTGCCTTACAGAGCAGAGGTGATCACTTGTCTAACACTCACACACCACATAGAGGGTCCCATTTACACACGGAAATATCACATCGCCTAATAGCTATTGTGCCGCACTACCGTGTGTCGCATCATGTGTCAAAAGCAGCAAGATTCAACTTGTGCTGTGATGGTGTATTGATGTTTCCCCAATGCAGACTACTGTACTGAGATGACCACATAATATATAAGAGCTCATGAAGTGTGTCTTTAACGCTGGCTGATTTGTCAACATGCATTTTCTGCCTTCGTCTCAGGTGGGTCCAGCAGGCTCTCAGTTCGGGATCCTGGCTTGCCTGTTTGTGGAGCTGTTTCAGAGCTGGCAGATCCTGGCCCAACCCTGGAGGGCCTTCATCAAGCTGCTGTGTGTGGTGCTCTTCCTCTTTGCCTTTGGCCTGCTGCCCTGGATCGACAATTTTGCCCACATCTGCGGTTTCATCTCTGGCTTCTTCCTGTCTTTCGCCTTCTTGCCCTACATCAGCTTCGGCCGCATGGACATGTACCGCAAACGCTGTCAGATCATCGTCTTCCTGCTGGTGTTTGTCGGGCTCTTTGCAGGCCTTGCGGTGCTCTTCTATGTCTACCCAATCAAGTGTGAATGGTGCGAGTTGCTCACCTGCATCCCCTTCACGGACAAATTCTGCGAGAAGTACGACCTCAACGCTCACCTCCACTGAAGCTTGGAGGGTTTGAGCGCAAGCGGAAGGCATCAGGTCAAGAGATGTGGATAGACAGACGGCCTCAGCCAGTCTGTGTTTCTACTCTGCCCTTGTGTGGCTTGAGGTGTGTCGCCCCCCCCCTTCTCTGTGAACTCTGACAATATGCTTGTGTTTTTTTACTCTGTCAGTATAAATAGATATGCCACTGATCATAAGGACTTCCTGTAATCACCTTCCTTTTCACCGGCAGTCATTGTCACTCCTTCGCTGTCTAGTGAAACAAGGGTATGGCAGTTTAAACCTCATTAAAGCTCTCAGCTGCCCTTGTGCATGAGGCAGGGATTTGAGATGCCAGTGCTGGTACAGAGAGAAGGAATATTTCTTTTTTTACATTCACAGTCCAGAAGTAGGTTTATTATTATTCAGGCAACCTCTCAAAGAACCAGGGACAACAATCAAATATTGATACCTTTGGTGCCTTGTTGATAAATGTACCAACTACTGCCATATTTTTGTTACATTATGCTGAGCACTTGAATGTTTTTCTTTTATTTGTTTATTGCTTCTCAAGAAGTGATTATTGTTTTGAACGTGGTAGTGTTTTAGCTACCTGATAACTCACATGTAACTGAATACAACAGTAAAAAAAAATATCTACAAATCAGAATGGAAATTTGTCTGACTTTCTCTCAATTACCCCAAAATGGCTGAATGTTTATCCACTTTACCTCAATGAAATGTCTTCCCCTTGTCATTTTACCACAGATTTTCAGTCACATAGACAACTCAAGCAACATTAACAGCTACATGATCAGTAGGTTCTTTAATGAATCAATTTCATGGTAGTGATAAAATTATACTACTTAATTTACAAAAATAGAATAGTATTTACATCACAACTGGAGTGTTAATGCAGTAGTAGGATTGTTTCATTCATGATCTTACAAATCGTCAAAATACCATGGTGGATTTTAGATACATAAACGGAATAAACATATATATAATGCATAAACATATAATGACATTATATTAACCTCGCTAAGCCTAGACACTATCTGTAACAAAAGGAATATTTTTCTGATGACGGGAAGCCATTGGTTTGCCTTCTGCTTGGTCCTCCATGTGGTTATGCAGTCCACTCTCCTTGTTGCAGTGGGTCATGGATTACTGTGAGGAATTCCAGTAGTACCTGGCTGACACTGCTGAAACCACTGATGCATACAGACCCCCCCCCGCCCCACACCACCTCTATCTGTCGTTCATCTATCAGCTGAGTTTTGGTCATCATTACTGCCCTGAGTCTGTGTTACATAGATGTGAGTAAGTGGGCGGAGGGCGGGGTAGGGGTCAGGGACTAGCAGCCACTGTTCCGCCGTGCATAGGCCTTCCCACCGAGCATGTACTCCATTTCTTGGAAGCACATGTTGGGCACGGAAATGGCTGATGGCCCTTTCTCCTTGAAGCCGGCCTTGAGGTAGAAGGGGACAAGGAACTCCTCGCAAATCAGCAGAGCCCGTTGGAGGCCTGGCACACAACGCAGGTACTGCAAGTAGCGCCACAAGAGGATGGAGCCCTTGCCTTGCTGGCGACAGTGACGGTGCACCGATAGCACATGGATGTGCACCGTGGGGGTGTCAGGAACATGCTGAGTCATGGCCTCCTGGATAGGAGTATTAATGATGTCAATATACCCAGAGATCCACATGCCGTAGTATTATGTCAAAATAAATTATTTGTATGGAATAACAAGATTGCCATCTTTTCAATGGTCATATTGTGTCACATCAATAAAGGTTTTCCAGATTTTCGAAATGCTGGGTTGGGTTTCTTACCTGTGCAAGCCTCTCCTTGTCCCAGCCAGAGCCAATGATGAAAGCTACCAGCTGTCCCTCCTCGAACCAGCCCAGGGACAACTCAGGACACTGGCCCAGGAAGTTAAGCACCTCATCCAGGGTAAGTGGACACTCTCCAGACACAGAGACAAATGCTGGCGGAAGAGAAGGGATGGACAACACAGACATAGGTAATGGCCAGAGACTAACAATGAAGATGAGCAAAACAATAAAGCATGTGGAAATGAAATGTATTCAGGCGATAGATGGTATCGAATGTGTGTTATTCAACTACTTTAATGTTGAATTTGTTAGGTGATAAGACACGGAAAGATATTCCTCTTTCAAATACATGCAGAAGCTAAATGTCAAGTGGAGCAAGTGGCAACCAGCTTGAACATGTTAAAAACACATGCACCATGCAGCAAAAGCTACACCGTTTGTCCCTATGAGCTAAGTGCAGCATTTCTAAGAAACCAGTAGAAAAGGGGACATACCTTCCCTCTCAATCTCAAACACACTGATGGCATCCTGTGGGGTGAGGTTCCTGAACTCGCTGGCGGGGAGTGTGTGTCGTCTCTGCGGCCGAGGAGTGACCACTCTAACAGGCGTCTTCAGGAAGAAGGGCTTGAGGAATGGTGAGCTGCTGACCTGCTGTGTCATGATGCCTGAATAGTAGACGGCGTGAGGCTCTTTCTACCTGGTCCCTTCTTTAATATATCTTGAGTGGCTAGTGAGGCTACAAGTCACAAGAGTCTGTGGATCAAAGCCGAGGTCGCTGTGCTCTCTGCTTGTCTCACACCCTTGACTGCACTCTAACTCACTCCAGTAGGCAAAGTGCTGACCCTCTTGTCTTCCCTGCTCCTCCTCTGCTGCTACCGTTTCTAACCCTTCCTATTCTCTCTCTCTCTCTCTCTCCCTGATCTCATAAAGTGCTCGTCCAAAAGTAAGACTGTCTGTACACGTGTCTCCAAATTCTTCAAATCCCCTGTTGTCAAATGTCCAGAACTTTTTCTCATGTGTTGCATTTTTTGTCCAAAGAGCCCAGTTCAGAGGCATGGACATCTATATAGATATAGTATTCTGTTGTATATATTCATTAGTTGTAATATTTGAATTAGACACTGTAATTTCAATTGACCTTCAGTATACACTCCTTTGTATATTCCCCAACCCATATATGTCTTCTCTGAGTAAAATCCTTCCCAGGTGTTTTCAGATATTCACTGTGTGTTATGTCTGTGATGATTATGTTCATGCCATATTTGATGAGAATAATACAAATCCGTTCAGGCCGATTCCTTAGACCTCATGGTATACTCGCCACAGTGAAAATGCCCTTGTTGTTCAGACATGACAATGAAGGATTTATTTCCACATAGCACATGTATTTCGGCACATGCACTGTACACTAGGATGCGTGATGTGTGTGTTTAAGGGTGAGCAGTGACAGGACTGGATGCGGTGCTGTGCGTGTTTTGGGAGACCAAGGGCATGTGGGCTAAGTGAACTAGAACCAGGGACGAGGAGATTTGTGTGGATTGTTGTCAGGATGATTTCACGACTCAAAGAGGTTTAGCACGGCCTAATTAAATGAGAAAGCACTTGCTTTGAATGGCCCGAGGTAAACCTGTTTTTGCTGACTTGCTGTACAATCAACACAACATGGTGAAATTTCAGAGGGCCCTTTGATTTCATTCTAATTAGTTCATTAATGGGGAGATATTTCCTCAGTGTATATTTTTATAAATTCTCAACCAAAGGGAAATATAACCATTTATTTTTTTAATAGTGTAGTAAGGTTGTACAAGTGTCTACTAACCAACCATAATATGAACCCTCTTATAGTTAGGTCTGTGCAGCAGCATTTCAATATTAAAACAGTACTCTTAGCGTAATTGCTCTTCCTTTGATAGGTTATCTGTGTTCATTTCAGACTGCGCCACAGCAAAATATTAAAAGCCTAGCCAAGACACGGGAGCAAGATGCCGAAAACCTTCAGCGCTAATCTTTTCTTTTGCAAGCAACAAATAATGAACGTTGAGTTAATCAATTTGTTGATGTGAAACCTATCTTCCAAAGCCTTCTTTATGTGACTTGTTTTTGAACTAGTCCTAGTGCTTTTATTCCTCTGTAGCCAAGCAGGCTTGACACTACAATCATCTGACTTGAGGCTTAACCTTAATATTGTTTAATGTAGCTCCTGGAGATCAAACTAAAACAGGATTAATTGTTTCACCCCAATGCTAACCTTGGGGCTGCACTAGAGTGATGGATGAGACATTGCCTTTATTTCGAGCCAGTGGCTACGTCATCTGGACAGTTGACCAATCACAAATAAGAGAAAATCCCTACTCTTGAGACAAAACAAGCACAAACACTGTTGTTAAGAGATGAAATGAGTTTGTGACCTGCAACTCCCTTAATCTGTACAGCTGGTGGTAAACACCTGAGGGATAAGTGACAACCCATAATTCCTCCAGGGGCTCTTGGCCTCTCAAAAGAGCTTGTTACAGTGGTCCTGAAAGAGAAGGTACAAAGTAACAGCCCACAAACGATAATATAAATTAGCCAGAAGTCATGGCTGACTGTGAATTGTGAAAGCTACCAGAGCTGGTAGCACATTACATTACATTACAGTCATTTAGTAGACGCTTTTATCCAAAGCGACTTACAATAAGTGCATTCAACATAGGTAGGCAAGAGAACTACTAGTCACCAGAAATCGTAAGTGCATTTCCTTCCTAAACAAGCATCTAAGAGCAGAACCAGTGCTAAGGTGCAATAAGTTAGCTACCTACTTTTTATTTAAACAAATGAGACAAATAAGTGAATCAAATAAACACAAGCTAAGACAAAATAAGTGAATCAAATAAACAAGAGCAACGACAAATACGCAAGTGCTAAGAGGAAGGGTCAGGGTAGTGTTTCCTGAAGAGGTGGGTTTTTAGCCTGCGGTGAAAAATGGGCAGCGACTCTGCTGTCCTGACATCAGTGGGGAGTTCATTCCACCACTGTGGGGCCAGGACAGGGAAGAGCCGTGACCATGCAGATCAGCCGCAGGGCCCTCTGAGCGACGGGGCAACCAGTCGCCTTGAGGCAGCAGAGCAAAGTGGTCGGGTGGGGGTGTAAGGCTTGACCATAGCCTGGAGGTAGGAAGGAGCTCTTCCTTTCACTGCCCTATAGGCTAGCACCAGGATTAAACTGTTTTATTGTATAAACTCACCCACTGACCTTACTAGCTGAAAGTGCCAGACACTAATCTCATTTACTGTACGCACACGCACATGCACACACACACAGGCAAACTGGAAGGCACAGTGTTACTGGATCTGAAACTTCACACTGACTTGCACCAGGTGGCCAGAGAGAAAGCCAATGACTCATGTTTATCATACGGGTAAAGATCTGATAGAGGGAACAGAGCTGTCCAAGAAGTGATGGAGTAGGAAATATGTTCAAGCGGTGGACGGTGACAGAAAGTATTCATCCACTTAGCTCTGGGTCAAAGTTGGAATGTTTTATCTCCCAGCCTCGTAGCAGAGCTGGTGTCTGCAAGACATTTAGTTGACTAGAACCAATTATGATTGTCCTGATTTACCAGAGAGGGAGGAGCCAAACAGAAATACTCTTACCGTCATCATACAGCAAACCTAGAGCCCAGCTTCTCAGGTTGAAGATTAAATGAAGATATGACATCTGTGGTATTGAAAGAAACTGCTGCATGTACTATATGCAGTTAAAACTTTACCACAGTACTTACTGTGATGCCACAGGACTATGTTTTGCCGTCTGCTTGGCAGCAGAGGGCAGTATTTACCCTGAGTCTAGTCTTGCTTAAATGAAAGCCATCTAAAGCTTGTGCCATCTAAAGCACTTCCACAAATTGTCAGTTCTTGGATAAAAACAATGAATCACAGAGTTCAATAAAAAAACAAGGGACAGTCCAAGTATTGAATCTTTAATATTTATTGTTATACACATGCTGCTATACACATGAGGAAAGACAGGTATTGATTTTACAGAGAGCCACAAAACACCTAATGTGGTGTTATCCTGGATACCAGGTCAATAGTGGTCAGAACAGGAACAGGAAGGCACAGTATCAAGTTGAAATGGCACATAAAAGGAGGGGGAAAGACAAAGGTTTAGAGAGGTTTACCCCTCTCTACAAATTCACATGCAAGAGCTAGCCCGATAATCAAAATGCAATGTTTGCGTCTTTTGCATTGGATATGTGTTCTTTCCACTCAAACATACATCAAGAGAAGCCACTTGAACCTAAATACTTGTCAGATTAAATGCATAACTGATACATGGACATAAAATAGTAAATGAATGGTTCAATTTAATATTGCTCAATAACAATAATAACATTTTGCAGGAGCATGAAGTTTGCAATAGAAAAAAGGCTCTGTATGTCAGCGTCAAAAACCCTGTCTAGACGCTGAAAAATGTTGTTTATCGTAGCGTTTAACAAGAACACTAATGCCCAATGCAACAAGCAGCCATAGCAATTCAAGGCACATAGATCTATATGCATGGTGCTACACATACAGGACCAAGGTAAGTAAGGCATTGCAGCCAGACAAATGCTTGACCCTATCTTGCAGCTACATCACATAAGCAGACGCTGGCATTGCCACAAAAAAAAAAGACTGTACAGAGATCTGCCACATCTATGATAAGCACACCTATTGTGCCATATAGAGTCAGTATACATAGCTGTAGCTTATATGCTTGTTGCAGGCTTTAGCTAGCTCTGAGCTCAGCTGTTACGATGTGAAACTGTAGCTCTTGATTATCCAAAATAACGTGCATGTAGCTGAATCTAGTTCCATTACTTCAATACCGGGATTTTTTTCTATACAATATGCAAGTATACAATTTAGTATACTTAAGAAACGTAACGACACAGGATTTTAGTACAGTTATGATACATAGATATCACATCATTAAAAATAAAAAACCTGACATGTAGATGTTTAAGACTGTAGACAACTACTTTTGTCATAGACTCATTATAGGGAATGGATTATAAAAGATTTCGTCAGAGTACGAAATCACTTCAAAAGTACGCACAAATACATAAGTAGTATGTTTTCAAATTCACGCTCATAGTTTGAATCAAGCTGACTAAAAAGGTCTAAAGTTATTAGTCTATTTTCATGGGTGAATACAGTACTTGAACACAAATAGTATTTTTCATGAATTTGTCTAAATTTAGTGTCAAGCAATAGGTATAGTGTTAAGTTAAAGTAAGTGTGCTTCAGCACCACCATGTTAGGTAGTGACATATCTCTGGAATCCATATTACGAGACCACAACTGACACACAACTGAAAACCATCTGAAAGTCAATGAAACGCTTGATCTAGAGCAGGAATTCCATTTTTAACCATCAGGCATAGAGAAAGGTAAAAAGAGCATCTATGCAGGAGTCATTAAATTTCTTTCACGTGTCAGAGATGTCAATGGAGTAAATAGTCCTCCCTTGTCCTTGTGAATTTCCTTTTGGTGCCATTGCAGAGTAAATGGAACAGAAGAACTGGTTGATGGTGGAGCTTAAATCTGGGCTGATGGATGGGAGGGAATGGCTAGGTCACAGTCAAGGGTTGAGATGCTCATCTTCCATGTGAAGGCTGCTGGGGGCACGCAGAAGAGGCTGGCTGGAGCAGTTGGTGCTTTGACTTTTCAGACTTTCTGTTGACTCAGAACACCCTGGAGATGAAGAAGCCACAGGTAAGTTTCCAGTCAGACCTCCAAATATGGATAGAGGACAATAAAAGTTTACTTAATGCCCCTTTAACTGACGATTCATCTGACATGGAGAGCGAGGGCTATATATTCCCAAAATGACATGAGAGCAGGATTCAGTAATAGCAGTAGAGCACATACAGAGAAGCAGGGCAGACAGGAAAACCTACATACCAGTTATTCCTCCATACCAATAGAGCAGCAATCAGGACCTAGAGCTGCCCAAAGTGTGGCGATATGAAAGGACAGGATAACAGGGAATAGAGGAAGAGTGTTAGGAAACAAAGAGCACACAGGCTAGATGCCAAGCACAGGGAATGACAGCCTCTTAAGAGTACAAGAAAAGAGCCATTAGGCTATAGTACCAGAATGGAGATACATGTGGAAATAAACTACCAAAGAGTCAAAAGTAACCGGAGACATTTATCGTGGCAACATTGCCTTCACTTGTCATCACTTGCCTACACAGCTGCCATTAGAGAGCACAGCTTTATGCACAGCTAAATCCCTAAAAAGAGCTCTCTGGTGTACAGTCACAGGCACTGGTACAACCTACAAGTTTGTTTCCTTGTGGTATACCAGCCACTCATTTCCATTCGTTCCTGGTTAAGGGACCTTTGAGCTCTTCTCGCTAGGCTGTCATTTATTCTTTGTTCCTTGCAGAGAATTTCTCACCTGGCAGAGAAAGGTCACCTGGTGGGTCACTTTCTGTTTTGGTCAGGCTGCTATGTTCACTGCTGCAGTCCTGTAGGATCTCCCCTCCTGAATGCAGCCTGTCATCTGGATCGCCCAAGAGAGGAGGGAGAGCAAATGTCACTGAATCGTTCTTCCTGAGTGGAGCGAATCCTTTCTAGTTCTGCCTAAAGACATTATTTGCTGTGCCAAACGAGAGAACTCACCATCATCTGGAGACAGGGACTCTGCTACATCCTCGGTCGCTGTGGCCTGAAGGAGATAAAAAGATTTAAAGCTAGCTGGGATCTGCGGGGGTGGGGATCAAAGGTCAGATGATGAATTAGCAGGTTTACCTCTGTGGGGGCAGGACTGCTGGACAGCAGTGTGTGTGGCTGAGCATCAGACATCTCAGACAGCTTCTCCTCATCCTCCTCTTGGATGGGAGAGGATGGAGACCTCAGGGTGCTGCAGGGGGGGAAACAGCAAAAAAGCTACGGATACTATATAAGCAGATTTTCCCTCTAATCAAACTATCGTCTCCCAGCAAGGCACAGCAAAATCAACAACATGGATTGGCAAGGGTGGGCTAACTTAATCTGTGGTATTGCTGATGGCTGAATGGAGGAGAAGATAATGGTATCCAATGGCTGCAGTAAGCCTCTCTATTGTGGCTCCGGGCCAGTTGAGTGAGGAAACCACATTCTACAATCACATTAATAACCATAGAGCAAATATGGGCAGCAGGTTGGCATCACTCAACTAGAAGGCCTGGTTGGCCTTGATAAACTGTCCTTGAGAAACACTGTATCCTCACCAACTGCAACCTGCATTACTGACCTCTGCTGTCTGTCAGTCAGTACACAATAATTGTGAGTCTGCATTATAGGGCCCAGGTTTGATCCATGATATTAGGTTTGACGTAGATGCTGATGATTTTGTTAATGATGTAGATACTGGCACTAATGTTGCTGATGAAGAAAATGCTGATGAGTGTAGCACAGTACAGTAGAGATCTGTGCCAAGAGTGGGTATAGAGAGGAGTGGTGCTGGGACTTTATTTGGAGCCTTCTTAAGGTATCGTGGGTATAAATTAAACAAAACCTCCATGATGAGAGCTGCCCATTTGATAACTCCAATGACATACTCAATCTCAAGTTGATCTTGATAAACACTTGGTCCCCTGCTTTCACTGCCGAGGGGACAACTGGCTACATTGCGAGATTACCTGTCAGGAGACTTGCTGACTTTGCCTTTCTGCAGGCCACCATCATTTAAATGCTCTGGGGAACCCAGTTGTCTGCTATCCCCTCCCAGCCCCCCTGAGAAGTTGATTTCATCGTAGAGGGGGGCAGACGGGATGGCAGGAGACACTGATCGCAGGCCATTGAGTGCCTCCAACAGTGAGATGGGTTCAAATCCAGGAGGAACTGAGTCTGAGCTCTGCAAAGAGACACAGAGGGTCCACCCTTGATAAACACTCAACAAATAGCGCTACTTCAGGGCACTGTCGAAAAAACAATTTCAATTGTGCAAGCTGTTGCTGTTGGTGGAACCTACCGAGTGCTCATCGTGGTCCATAGTTTGAGCCAGAACAGGGCTGAAGGACACAGGGGAAAGTGCTCCAGGCTTTTTCCTCACTGCTCTGATCTGCAGCAAGGCTCTGAAGGCTGAGTGGAGGAACAAAAAGAACATTACCATTTCAGTTCAGTTTGCTTATCAAATAGCATTACTCAAGTGCTCCAAAGTAATACTTTGTTGAAACAATGTAATGCTTCCTCTTACGCAGTCTGCAGATAGGACAGTTGTTGGCCTGGTAACGCAAAGTGTCTGCGCAGGAGTTGCAGAGACACAGATGTCTGCAGGGCAGGATGAGTGTGTCTCGCAGGTCAGACAGACAGACAACACACTCGTTGCTGTTGTCGCTGTTCTCATCATCCGATGGCTGGAGGGACAAAAGAAAACAAATAAACTATATGCTGCAGACATAAAACATGGCAGAACTTTTCCACCATTGTTACACAAGCATGAGGTAATATTTCTATTTGGAGACCTTAGTTTCTTGGTTGTTTTTGTTCTCAATCCCATAGATTTCCTGCAGCAGGTAGCTCACACGATCCACCTGTTACAAAACAGAAACAGAAATTAATCTGAAATGAAAGTTGTATTTCCACAAAGCTTGAAACCCATCTAAATGAACACAGTGAGTATATAGAAGTATATAGCTCTTACTTTGGAATATACTTGGCTCAAATCTTTTAATAATCTGTCCTCGACCAACTCTTCAATCTCATATGATACTCGCAAAAAAATATTGCAAATAAAATAGCAACACCAGTGCTAGTAGAGCTCTTGATCACTGATCTACAGCATTCATAGCATTGGAATGGGTCTCCTGAGGAAACACCACATCAATATGTGTAGTTTGAATCAACTGGTGTCTCTGCCACCATTTAACTTTTGAGATTGTAGCTCATTATGATAAAAAAAACCCTCATTAAGATTACTTTGGGATGTAAGATACTGTAAAAGTTTAGGTTTTAAAAATTTCATGTATTCGTGTATATGTTCAATGTGTGAAAGTAGTCTAATTCCAGGCTCACACTACAGGAGTTTTGGGCCAATTTATCCCCAATTCACCCCTCCCGAAAATTGGAGGAGAAATCTGGACCGGGACCTTGGTCGGTACCGATGTTCGGCCCAGATTATCTGGTCATGTGAGGGGTTTACAGATCCAATCTTAAACCTCCAGATCTGCTCGCAGACTCATCGGGGCCGCCCCGATAATATCAAACATGTTTGATATTTAGGATTTAAAATCTGGATGGTTACGTCACTACTTTCTGAGTGGGACCACAACAGAGAGAGACAATCTACAAGGAGACGGAAGTGAATGAGAGGACTTTTGAAATGGCGAACAACAGAAGAACAGACAACCCGTGTTGACCGCGTCTCCCCAACCATTTCTTCACCCAGACTCGTTTAGCCTTCTGCTTTTGTTCTTTCTCACTGCAAAGCATTAGTAAAGCAAGTTACACCGGTTTCACCATGTCAGTCTCCATTTTGTTTATATCTACTTCCCCACGAGATCACGTGAGGTGGCGCAGTCATGCTCCCTATAATATGTTATAGGATTATTAAACCATTATTTTAAAATCTTGTAGTGTGTGCATGTTTGAGATTAGAGAGAAGAACATCTGTGAAGTTTCTCCTTATGTGCGTGATGCAACCCGATTTCAAAATCGGTTAGGAATTTAAAACTCCTGTAGTGTGAGCCTGGCTTTAGCCAACTGTCTGAACCTTAACTTAATAGTCACTGTAGCATTTCACATTCAAAGAGATGAAGAGCCAAAACATCAAAAAGAGCTACTGTGCAAATACTTTGCTCGGTGTACTCTATGTTTACATTCAACATCTACTTTAGAGGTCTGCATTATTGTGGGACTCCCATGGGTCTTGGCTCAGATTTTAATGGCGCAGGGTTTAATTCGATAGCTGCAGGTGGTACAAGAGCGCTGCTGGAATAATGAAATCAGTTAAATGTTATTTGAATACTGCTGTGCGATCTATCTGTATTCTTTCCAAAATGTCCACACCAGCAGCAGCAGACCTCACTGTTGCTCTGCCTAACACATCCAATCTCTGGTTGTCCTGACGTGCATGAACAGGATATTGTAGCACATACATGCTTTGTGTTTTATCAGACTTTTAGATTTGGGTGAGGAAAATTAGAGACAACAGCTCAGGAAAAATCAAGCTATCTTAACAACCTGAAACCACCGAAATAAGACAAAACATGGAGGGGCAGGAGCCAGGTTGTGATTGAGATGCTATTATCAAAGCTGTTGAAAATGTACTTGTGATATTTTGTGACATAATAGAGTATGATTATTACTCAATTTACTTTAGTCAAGTTCAGGCTGGTGGACAACCATAAGCCAAGTATTATAGAAACTAGCAATGTATCCTGATCTTTGTCTATTTGACAGGAATATGTTTGTAATAAGCGTTGAAAACATTAAATAAATGATTGTGCAATGGTTTTACATCAGTCATTCTCTAATTGTAGGGCAAACTGTGAACACAATTTTAAAGCTGCGGCATTAACAGGCGGTGGTGGCAAGAAAATGGGAATGGGCCAGTGGGTGGCCCACAAAATAAACAAATAAATCAAAGCAGTTGGAGGAAATCAGTGTGAGATAAACAAATCAGGCCCTGCAGACCATTAACCTGCAGATGTGACAAAATACATTCCACCTATGCCTTTAAGAATTTGCTATATAATAAATTTAAAAAAATTAGAATAAGAATCTTCATAAACTTACAATTTGCTTCTGCTTCAGAGGCTTGACGGAGAAACTGCCATCGACGTGCTGGAAGTTTAAAAAAACAAAACATCTTAGCTCATGTACAAAAAACATTTGATCATATACAGACACATTAATTGGGGCCCCCAGGATTCGGATCGCGGAAATCTTTGCGGAAAACTGGATGCTGGGCAGAAAAATATAAAAACCACAGAATCATACAGAAAATAGCCCATAATGACCTGTGATTGTGAGTCACCACCGCTAGACGTCATGAGGGGCTATTTACTTCTAGTCTGCATCCCTGTTTTTTTCTGCTTCACAGCTTTAGTGCACATTGGCCATGGAGAGATGTGTTCTACCTGTGCAGTCCAAGTCAAAGGTAGGAAATATATCTGCTGCCCAAAGAGCCCAGTCTTAGGACGATCTCCATGAGGATGGAGGAACGCTCTTTTGCACAGTGTGCAATAAAGTTTTATAAAGTAGGTGGGTTGAATCCAGCCCTCTAATTGCTCGATAGCTATGGTATATATCCTATATGCCACATTTACCATGGCATATAGTATCATGGCATGGTATACTTACTCTCTCAAAGGCTGCCAAAAGTACATGAGCATGTCCAAGGCAATCTTGAAAAGAAGAACACACAGTGTAATTAATAAAAAGTACATTTCCTATTTGGTGGGTATTTTTTACAAATTACAAAATGTACTTCAGCACTATGAGTGAGTATATCTTGGTGTGGCAACTAAACAAAAAATATTTTGCTAGAATTGTTATGCAACTCTCGTAACCTACCGTCCCCTTC
Source organism: Gephyroberyx darwinii (assembly GCA_900660455.1). Taxonomy (NCBI): domain Eukaryota; kingdom Metazoa; phylum Chordata; class Actinopteri; order Trachichthyiformes; family Trachichthyidae; genus Gephyroberyx; species Gephyroberyx darwinii. Next base: position 19,470 of record CABFOQ010005328.1, read on the forward strand.
ATCAACCACAGCTTGGATAACCATGGGAAAAACACCTCGGTCAAGGTCAAAGTTCAGCTACAAGGGAAAAACATACAGATGTGTAAATGTTAAATGAGGCACAGTTATAAACAAGAGTCAATCTGGTTTCTTCAAATTATCCATGTGGCTATCATATGAAATGTTGTGTTGTGAAATGTGTCAGCTGGTGACAAGTCAGTGTGATGACTAGTGCAGACACTTACATCTTCCTCTTTCCACTCGCTGAAATCAATTTTGAAAGATGGCATGGAGAACTGTTGGCTCACCCCTCGCTTATAGTGTACAGTTTCAGAGACCATTGCTGGATCCTTGGGGTTGTACCTACACAAGTCAAAGAACATGGTCACGGTGCATAAAGATGGTGGATTCATGAATTGACGCAAGTTGGTCATTCCAGTCCACCCCACAGTACAACAAGCACCCTCTGTTTCTGAAACGGAAAGAGGTTGACATTTGGACAAGTCTCCTCAGAAACAGAATAAAAAGTGGACGGATCTCAATAGAAAATAAGTCTATCTGCTCCTCTTGAGATGGGGTGAAATAGGGCTTTCCTGTTAACAATTTATTCATAACTTAAGCATGAGATATTATTTTCATATTCTCCTCAGTCTTATCCAGAGTATCCATGGTGACTGGTGGTTGCTAAGGACCCACCACATCCCTTCTAGTATTTGGGCTTAGGATCTCAATACTGGTAAAACACATTTTGCATATCTTTGTTTTCCAGAGAGATTAAAACATCGATGTATGGCTAAAATGTAATTGATCCTCTTATGAGACAGATAGGAGATTTGTAAGCCTTGTTCATTTCATGCAGATGGTCTTATGGACTGGATTCAGAGGTGGCCATTGAAAGATTAGGCAATCACTTCAACAACAAATTGAATTGAAATTGAAATGTTCCAAGTGATCCATGTTCCAAGCTGATCAGGATTATATGGTCCGTTTTATTTTTTAAATAGGTATTCATCAAATATGCTATGAATATTAAAATCTTTGTCCAATTCAGAAGCATAAAGATTTTTGTGATCAAACTCTTACACTGCCATCCCATTGGAGAATTCCTCAAATGCTTGGCAATACAGTGTTATGGCGACACGAGCGTCAGCATCAAAGGTGAACTCCACGCCATACAGAACCTTGGGCTTCCCACCCTCCTCCGTTGACGTGTCAGAATCATCTTTATACCTAGTGAGCAAAGGTTTGACAATCGTTAGGTCAGCACAACGGAAGATCGAATTCTTAAAATAGCACTTTTACCATCATCATTTCAAATCCATAATCCTCCATAACCTTACCTGACCAACCGCAGAGAGTCCTTCCTGATGTTGACCAGACTTCTGAGAGTTTTCACAGGCTCATGGGGTGCAGGGGTCACGTATGGAAACTAAGAAATGAGAACAACAATACAACAATATGATTCATTTTATTGGAATTTAAATTATTCTTATTGTTTGTTTAATCAAAATTACTGACAAAGACACACACAATGGCACAACAGGTAAATTAGAAGATATGGAAAGATATGGAAAATGTTAATGCTCGGATGATTAAGCTGAGTGAAGCAACATAAGTTTTCACCTGCACAGGCCTATTTCCAAGAAAATTGAGGTCCATGTTTTCCCCAAAAAGGTATCCCTCTGGATGTGGTGTGTCAAACTTCTCTCCTCCCATGAAAAAGTGGCTTGCAAAATAATTTCCTTGGGGTAAGAAAGAGAGGATGAATGAAAAAAGCACTGAAGACAACATGTAATTCTGGAAAGCAACATTATACTGTGTACAAAAATGCCTGAACAATGGTTTCAAAAGACTAAGATTATCCCATATTCAATGATGTAGTCATTTTAGAGGTCAAACATTCATAAGGTGTGATGGCCCCAAGGGATCAGGCAGCCTTACAACATACTTCTGTTACACAGCGTCAACATAGGCATGGATCACTTTAGAAGTGGTTTCTCCTTACTAATTTTCCTATTTAACTTGATGATCAAAGTCACGTCTACCTTAGGTGTAGTCAGTTTAACCAGCCATAAACAATTTACCACTGTAGACTAATTTTGATCATAATCCCCAGCTCAGTTCTCATATGATTAGACAGAAATGCTAGAGGTATAACCTCTAGCATTTCTGTCTTCTTATTGTCACTTCTGTCTTCTTATTGTCTTCTTATTGTCTTCCAGCTGAGCTGGAAGACAATAAAATACCTTGTGATGTTTATAGGTTGTAAACTTAGTCATTACATGTTACATTTTTTTTTACAACAAAATGACTCAACAATAATACAGGCCTAGTCTTAATCCTTCTAGATACTTTTGACATCCTGAGATAGTGGAGCAATGTACATAAAGGATTGTCTTTCTTTCATTTAATATCTTTTTTCATTTAATAGCTGAAGAGCCTTTATTGACATGTGTGTCACGTTATTCTCCTCTGGAAAGGAACCTCGTTTGCCCCTTTGCTGACATTTAGTATCCAATATGTGTGGATTCAACACTTCCATAAGCTTCCATTGTATCTGAAATTTCAGTATTGGTATTGGGTTATGATGCTACATGCAGGGTTCCTACACCTTTTTACAATTACATTTCATGACTTTTCCAAGACTATTCCATGACACATAGCACAATTTCCATGATCAATATTTGCGGTCTATGTTCATCTATGTTGCAAATGTGACATTTTGTACATTGAAACTCTGATCTGAATGTCCCAGGTCTTAATTCTCTCGACAACTAGCACTTAGGAGTGATACGATCAGGACATTTTTGATTTAGGCTTTTATTCCTTAAAAAAGGTAATACGATCAATAAGCAGCCAAACATTTCACTGGTTGGGGAAAAAAGGCTATCAACAAATTTCCATGACATTTCCAAAACTATATGCAGATGTTCAATTTTCCATAACTACCCCAGGCCTGGAAAACACATTTGTTGAATTTCGTGAATTTTCCATGTTTTCCATGACCGTAGGAACCCTGCACACGCATCACACTACATGGGTCAAGAAGCAATGCAATTTTGATACAACACTGCAAATTCTCCAGTATTGTGAAAAACTGATTCCCACTTTGCCGCCCTCATTCTATGTCTATTCAAAGTACCACAACATCTTGTAATATTTGAATGTATAGTAAGATTGTGAAATAAACCAAAAAAGCTTCTAGGCAGAAACCACTATCATAACATCAACGGTATTGCAATATATGTCATTCTATTCATTACATGGCTACATAAGGGAGGTAGCTGTTACACAATGCTAATAAACACATTAAGAAAAATCAAAACCTGATTGGTATGTGTGCACCGTTAACTGACTACTCGGTTAGTGTTCGTCAATGTGGGTGTAGATGCATGTTTATGGGAAACTGCAATTTGCTACGTCTAGGCTATTGTTTTCAACCTAGATGAATATCTGATCACTTACCAGATTTAGGTGGAAAACGGTAGGCCGAATTAGCCTGTATATCGATATCCTCAACACCAGCGATTCTGCGACTTAGTATGGACCCCATCTTCCTCTGGCTAGATCACCAATGTTAGCTACAGTTAGCTAGCCGCTTTGCAGCTAACGGCTATAAAGCGTCAGCTCAATAACTATTAACGGAGCGGCTCTGGCGAGCACCGTCTTCAGCGGACACAAACGCCAAGCCAATTATAATATCGACTGTAAACAAACGTTTTTGCTAATCAAACATTTTACACGTTAACTGTGATATTAGCTAGCGTGAAATTGCTAACAGGAAATACAGAGAGACGAGCTGTTGTTTTGCCAAGGTTGTGCTAAGGTAATAAGGAGTCGAGCTGATTGGCTGTCTCGAGCCGTTCTCCAGATTCAGAGCGTTCGATCTTGAATAGTGGGCCGCCCGTCGGAGAGCACGGGGGGCTTTCTGTCTGGGGTCCCGATACAAACAACGGAGGTCCAACCCGGAAGCAAGGGAAGGGAAGGGGTTCTCATCGTTGCCAATAATGTAAAGAAGCCCCGTCTGCATCACCTCCGACTCAGTCTGTCATCACTTATGATGAGTTTCAATGAAATGTACAACACTATACAATTATTGTATTTCACATAGTTTTCGGTTCCTGTTCTCAGACAACTGCACGACCATACAAAGTGACTTTATTGAAAATATTTCATAACATTTACACACGAACATTTTCATTTCCATGAGCAACTTTGACCACAACCTTGACAGAAATCACATGGAAAGGCAAGCTTGCAAATTCATTATATTCGGAGAACAAACAAATCAGATAGCTGTATTAGTGAGTATTTACTCCTACTCCTACTCCAACTGTCCTCTGATAGGAAGTGGAATGACACCTTGTGCAACCATTTCATTCCCCAGTAACAAACACAAAATAACTTCTCATGAGGTTTTTGAGTAGAGTAGGCTATAAACTAGCCCTATAACCTATAATTAGGTTCATTACAATACAATATTCTAAAAACTCCACTTCTTCTTTGGCAGTCCACAAGCAGCTACAATCAATATAGGAATATTGGTATGATATGGAAATGTATCACTGAAAGATAACTGTGAAAGTACTTAGGGAGTTAAGGGTGTATTTTGTCCTTAAGGACTGGCATAATACTATAAAATAAAGCTCATTTGGATGTAGAAGTTAAGAGAAATATTCTATGAATCAACAAAGTCACTCTGCTATTCATTATCAATGGTGCAGCTCCAGGTAAGATAAGATCAAACTTTAATGATGAAGAAATTGAGACATCTACTGCTTGGTTTATAGCGTCCAGAATGGAGATGTAGACAGCTATAATTGCAACGCCATAACCAAAACACCAACTGATTTTTTTGTGGAAAATGGTGCAGCTTTCAGTCACCTGTATAATCTATACTGAGGTGAGCTATGTCCTATACATACTGTCAACAAAATTGATTGATGAGTGTAAGGTCAAAGGTCAACAGGTGGGAGTTGTGGGTGAGGCTGAATTTATATTATTGATATATTGGTAAATGTATTATTGGTATATTGTATATTGGTGTATTATAGCATATTGGTCCTATAGCTCTCTGGCACATCGAAGCTATTATGGTGGCTTATGGCCCAATGACCTCTTAAGACACTTCAATTCAATTCAATTCAATTCAATTCAATTCTTCCACTTTAAGAAGAAGATGAGGAAGAACAACAACAACAATTACAACAACACCAACAACAACAACTCGCAAGAAATGTCAGCTGCTGTTTTTAGTTTCTTCAGAGAAACTGGATGCAGATCGCAGAATTTAGGTTTCAGGAGCTCTGGTTCACTCTAGTTCAGTAGGTGGCGGTAATGCATCTTTAACGTTGGTTGCCAACCGCCGAGAAAAACCAAAGAAGAAGAAGAGCCCCTACAGAAGACATTCAGTAGTGTGACGTCAGATGAAAATCCCCACTCCCCCTTTCAGCGGATGTTGACTCTTGTCAAGGCAGCTCTAGCGGCTAACATCAACCAACTGTCAATTCGACCCGGGTTCGCTACCTTTCTCATAAAACCGGGTAATTTAACGTTCTACACATCGATAACCATATTATTATGGCGAATATTAGAAACTGTGATACATAGCTATCTGAGGTTAGCGGAAGAATATGCGAGTGACTAGCATTAACACCAGTGTGTTATTTCAACACCTAGCGAGCGACGCTAGCTAGCTTACGCTAGCTAGTGAATATTAACAGACTTTCGGAAAACACTTAACAAGTACAGCCTTGCTTGCCAAAATGTCTAACTAGCTAGCTACAATTCAACGACACCACCACTGTCGGTCGTTCCTCAACATGTTAGGAGAGCTAGAGCTAACGTTAGTACTCAACGTTAGCTAATATTAAACGCTTATAGTAGTCGAGCGCCCCGATTTAACATCTACGTTGGCTAGTGCTAGCTATCATTACGTAAGTTATGGGTTGTTGTCAAAGTAGCGTTGAGCTGGATTATCTGAGTGAAGACAGAAAACCTCAGCTAACTAACTAACGTCAGCATCTAGTTCAGAGTAATGTGTTCTAGTCAGTGATTTTATAGCGACATTGATATGGTTAGGTTACTCGCAAACGTTAGCCAATACAGATTTTAGTACCGCTGATTGCACTGGGTTGCCGCCTTGTTCGTTATTTTTGATTTATCCAATCTCTTACGATGGTGAACTTTATTATTGTGAGCACTGTCAGAGGGTTGACATCTGAACGACATTCCCACCCCTTGGGAAGGGAGGACACTTCTCTGGACTGGGTTGGAACGGGGAAAGTAAACAAACTGACTGGGCGGGATCAGCTTTAGAAGACTCATCAACGTGACAATATTTATTAATACTTTTATTAGTATTCATGGAAAATCCCAGAATTAAATCCACCAGACTGTCGGAACTACTTTAATTTCCAAATTTGAAATCCCTTCTCTATTTTTGGGTACTAATTGCAAGCACGTAGATAGTTATGCTTGGGTATGTAGTAATGTGAGGTGCTACCGAATGCTTAGTTAATTTACATCTTCCCCTTCTGCCACTGTGGCATGGTGGTAGATTGCTTTGCAACTCTTCAGCCTCCTATAACTTGTGAACATTTAACAGTTTAACAGATTGGTACACCTTTGCAAGACACCTCGCGTGGAATCTTTCCTATCCCATTACCATCATCAGGTAAACTCTTTTTAGCCAGCATTAATGTTCTTTGTGTGTGTCTGTGTCTCTGTGTGTGTCTGTATGTTTGTATGTGTGTAGATAACATACCAGGGGTCATTTTAACTTGAAGCATGTTTTTACGCTTGCCTTTACAGAAGCTGTCAGGGTATCCAAAATTTTAATGCTAATGTTTTAATTTTTGAAGGATTGGTAGCAGTGTTGTTACAATATCAACATGTTATGTTGGGATACTGTGTATTACCAATTAACATAGTAGCAACCAGTGTCGCAACACAAAGAATTGATTGATATTTGATGGTTTGAACAGTCCCAGGTACAGAAGCAGGCTCATGGTACAAAGCTGCAAGATCTTTACTACTTTTGTCATTCTATTTCTTAATATAGACATAGGATTGTATCTTTTATTCATCTTTTATCTTAAATGCTGTGCGAACTTGCTGGATATCTCAGCTCATAGTCAGCAGGATTGGGCACTAATGTTTTTATTCATTGGCCACAATGGGAGGGGGATTCAGTATCACCAGCCAAATTCAGGTCAGTCAGTAAGGGGTGAGACACTTCTCTCCTGTATACCTGTGCTATCAAACCTCATCATGCCGTCCTAGGAAGTACATTCAACAATACATTAAAGGAAGTTAAGTTCTTTTATTGTGAAAATTTAACTGTGACTCATCACACCTTAGCTGCAAATTTTCACACAACTCAGTTTTCTCATATTATTCACATGACGTCACACAATGCAAGAACATACCTTCTGCGTCAGTAAACTGAGTAAGGTTGATTAAGCTCCCTCCCTCTACTTAATTATTTAAACCATGCAAACACAGTGGTAATTTGTTGTCTGCCAGTCTTTTCCACTTTGAACATCAGCCAGACCGTCATGTAAAGGAATCAAGCCACTTTGTTCTTCTGGCTCGTCTTGTATTTTAAGATATTAATGCGGAACTACCTGGCTCCTGGTTGTTTGCAAACCAGGGTTTCCTGTAGTACTATATAGTGAACATTTGTCCAGTCACAGACTGGACACAGTCTGCCCCTTCCTCACAGAGGCAGTGAGGCATAGGACTTATACTGTATGTGCTTTTCTCTCAGAGTGAGTGAGTTGGAGAGTTGTGAGTGGAGCTCCATCTCCAATCCCTTCCCCTGTCCAGAGATCCGGCCAGCATGTCCAGTGACCCTCCTCCTCCTTACCCCGGAGGCCCCAGCGCCCCACTAATTGAGGAGAAGAATGGGCAACCTGGTAATTAAACATTTTAAATTTTCAACTTTTGGAAATGTTAATGTGAAGGCTCATTTAGAACCACTGTTGTGATGAAATTTTAAGCTAATTACATACAAGGTCAAGTGCTTCATCTGTGGCTTTTGGAATGTTTAGTATTGGCCATTTATAGATATTACTGTTGAGTTGAACCTAGTTGCTGTTGAATTGATAAAAGTGTCACCAGTTCAATTTAGACCAGCATTTTTCATAGTATATCAATACATAGGTTTTCATAGCAATGTGATCTGCTCCGCAAAGCTATAGTGAATGCCTCTGGTGAAAATGATATAACACTTGCTGGTGCCATAGAGCATCTTAAAAGTGTCCCAACCATGAATACTAACACCATTTAAAAGTGCAAAAATATGACCGAGAAAATGCTGCATGTATGTTTTATGGAAATAGACGACACCTGTGAATGAATGTGTGTATTTGTCATGTGCATGCAAGTATTATAGCTACACTTGTCTACTATATACTAATATATAGCTAAATTATCAGTGATATGAAAAAATTCCACTTATTTACTGTGAGACTCTGTCTGGAGTTGGACAGTGACATGTTTTTTTATGTGTGTTATCCTTCAGAAGCAGCTCCTATAAGAACAGGTCCTCCACAGGGACAGCCTTTGCCTCCAGACTATGGTCCTCCACCCTATGAGGCGACACAGCCAGGCTTCCTACCCCCACATGTCCCTGGAGAAGGGCCCATGCCTATGCCCATGCCCATGCCCATGCCCATGCCCATGCCACTGGAGGGTACCGGAGACTTTCTACCAATGCATTTTGTACACAAATGATATTCAATGTTTCCCACAGCGCTTTATGCTCAAGGGGGCCACCCTAACAAAAGAACATCCCGGTTTTGACTGGAAATCTGTCTAAAGTATTGATAGTTGGCTGCATAAATAAGATAAATATCTCCAATTATTTTGATTATCTTGACCAATTCAATACAAATCCATTACAAACTAAATAAATGGAGTTTATTTCCCTTAAATATTAAACAGAAATGGCAAATTAAAAATACATTAAGTTGTGCAAGTTATATAGTAATAGCTCTCTTGTAAGGTTGATCAATTCAATATAATTAACCACACCTATCTATAGAGTCATATGTTTTTATGCTACCTCAAGTAAGTCATGTTTCCCTGCAGGTGGCTTCTACCCACCGCCACCCGGTCACTTTCCGCACCCCATGCCAGGACAAATGGGCCCTGGTCCCAGTCCCTTTACCCATATGGGAGGTCACACAGCTACTGTCCTGGCACCCCCAGGAGCAGCCACCACCGTGACTGTACTGCAGGGGGAGATGTTCCAGTCCACACCAGTGCAGACGGTCTGTCCGCACTGCCAGCAGGCAATCATCACCCGCATCTCCCATGATGTTGGCCTCATGAACACACTCTTCTGTCTCTTCTGCTTCTTCGTGGGGTAAGTGGATTACAGGCCAACAGCCAAGCAGAACATTTGAAACATGCTACATCAGTGCATCGTGAAATAATTGATTGATAGATTGATTCATGTATATGTAATTGATATGTATTGTGTGTTGTTTGTGGATGAGGATGAGGTGGTGGCTGGGTCTGAAAGCAGGTTACCTTTGTCTTCCCACTTAATGGACACCTCTTCTTTGTAGAGGCTTCTAGGGCTGGGTATAATGTAATTTAAATGGCCTCCTCTATACACCTATGTATTGATATGTTATTGTACATACATGTAGTATTTATTCTTGTACATGTTTGCTTATAGGTGCAAGTGCACATTGCAGTGGTGAATCATGTATATGTGCGCCTGTATGGTCAAACCAAAAGAAAGAGCAGCTTAAAGGTCTCTTCTGTGTGGAGTTTGCATGTTCTCCCCGTGTTCACATGGTTTTCCTCTGGGTGGGTGCTTCGGTACAGTCCAAACATCCACAAGTCTTGTGATCCAGAACCACACCTCAGCTAGTCATTGCTATGACAGGTGTAAACCCATGTCTTATAAAGAAAGATGGCACCCTGCTTATCAGTTAATGTCACTGCAGCTATTTACCCTTATTGCTAATGACATTCTGAACAATTACTTGGTCATAGTTGTAATACTGTGCACTGCCTCAGAAAGAATTACATGGTTGAAGTAATTGATGAAGTGATGAAATGATGAAATAATCGGTTCAGTCAACTAGAGAAGTAGGCCTGTTTGTTGAGCTAATATACTTTTTAAAAATATGACCAAAATATGACTTCACTAAGTCATGAATAAATGGGCAATAAGTCAATATTATCTTCTTTCAATAATATCATATTGTGATGAAATAATGTTATCGAGTTGTGATGCACAATTATGTTGTTTAAATGAATGATGTAAAGCAAAAACTTTCTTTAAAATAACTTTAGATTATACATTACATTACTATGTAGTTCAAAGTGATGAACATCAACTTGATTATTTAACATGTGATTTTGCATAAGTTAGCAGACATTGTTATGTATTAATTGTTAATTGTGTATTCATTGTTACAAAAATTTCTTATGATTATTAGGATATTAATTTTGTCCATTTTGCCCATACCCATATAGGCTGAGTGTCCAATCATAATTATTTGCAACATTCACTTGTTCTCTGTCTCATTTACAGGTGTGACCTTGGCTGCTGCTTGATTCCCTGTCTGATCGATGACCTCAAGGATGTGACACATACCTGCCCTTACTGTAAGGGCTACATTTACACATACAAGCGTATATGCTAACCACCGACAGCTGTATGCTACAGAGACATGTATATGCACACAAATAAATTCACAGCTCCTCCTGCTGATAGTGACAGGCTTTTCCCCCCATTTTTGCTCAGTGTTGTGTAGCCCTCTTTAATAGTAGGTGCAGTTTTATCATTAGTTCACAGAGTATTTACTGTATATATCTTTCAGCATTATACATTTATGTATAAACATGTCGTTCAAATGTAAAAATCTCACACTGGACTACAGGAGATCAAGGGCACCAAAACATCCACAGAGATGGATAAGTGGCAGACACAGATACATCTGGTATGAAAAAGTAAGTTGTGGAGAACAGGCATGGAATATTATGCATTTGGGGTGGGAAAGAAATATAAGGTTACATGGAAAGCCGCACTTGGAAAGCTGTGAAAATGGTCACTTTATTTTGTTGAAATCATCTGTGAATCTTGCTGAAGAGCAAGGAGAAGGAAATCATAATTTGCAGGGTCAGTGTTTTTGTTTTTCTATTTATTACAAATATTTTATCCATTATTTTAATGTTAATATTGAGAACTGTGAACATTTTTGTCCATGCCTGATAATTATTTATGTTCTAATTCGCCTAGTCTTTTATCCTGACTAATATATCCCTCTTCGAATGTGAGTAAATTAACTAACCATTTATTTTGTCTCAATAAACTTTATTTGCTTGCTTGGGAACAATCAAGATTGATGTTATTCGCTATGTTTTTGAATCTTCTGGGCTATAGTCACTAGTCAAAAAATGTGAATTCAGGTAGAGCTGTTACACATCAATGCCCTTTGTCCATCATACTGTACTTAATTTTGATAATAAAGCAAATATTGGCACTTTGAGTTGAAATTCACATTTTCCAATGTAAACATTCATGCATTCATGAAAACATCATTGCCGCAACATAATTTTTGTCTGTGACACAGATGTCAGTTGAGAAAAAATTCAATGGTTTACCACATCAATTCGGTAGTAAATGCAATGCCAGTGATGGCATATGATATTGGTTGTACAGAGCCTGTTTGCTGGCTAATTGATTCATCAGCCAGGAGTGAAACACACTTTACATGTATTTGTTCAGAATGAAGTGGAATGAAAGCAGTGCTGGCAGACAGTAAATCTGCTCTGCTGGAGGGTTTCATTATTATTGATGAAACGCTTTGCATGACATCACAGTAATCTTGTGTCCTCTCTCTGGCCGTATGTCCAGTCTGCACGAGTGAAATCTAGATTATACTTTTGCAGTGTTGGCTGATCATTCTTTGGTGCCAGAGTGAACAGGTAGGTAGTTTAAAATGCTATGGTATTAAAAGTATGTTACCAAACATATCACCTATATCTGTGGCACCATCATAGTGCAAAACTATGTAGGCCTGTAATCCTACTAATACGACGACATCCCTTAAGATTACTTGCATTGCTTGGATGCATGTTCGATAACAACAAAAGCAAATACAGGTAACATCTGTCTTGACGGCAATCATGTAATTACTAAAAAAAAAAAAAAAAAATCAAGTAATATTAGCTATTTGTTAGGGATATGTTTCAAGTAAATCATTGTATGAGACATCTTGCAACAATACATTGTGATTTCATCCCTAATAATGACAACAGGACATCCAACATGCCCATCAACCATTACTCATCAAATGCAGAGTATGTCTGCATGAACCATAAACTTTAATGAATACTTCTCACTGGCTGGATCCCTGACTTGGTGTGCTTTTGAATCTTACAAAAATGTGTCTTGAGGCTAGTTGTGCAGAAAAGCAGTACATTTTGAGTTGAAGGATTGCATTGAACTTGTACCAAGTACTGTATGCCATTATTGTGGATAGCGTTGATCTGCATCGCTCTCTAAATGTCTGTGATATGTATAACTATGTAAATTAAAATTTGTTTGACTGTTGCATACAGGTACTATTTTATCAATAAAAATCAGAACATGATTAACATTTTCCATTGAAATGGGTACTTTAATGTTATTTTGAAAATTGAATGATTTAACTGATCCTAAAGATGGGATAATAGCATGATCAAAGGCAAAAGGAAAAAGGTTTCTTCAGTTAAGCCTACATACTGAAGAGATAAGTGCACAATGTGCAAACAATTTAAATAATTTAAAGAACTACCAGAGATTGATAACAAAAAATATATAGGCTTACAAATGAAAGGCAGGTGAAGGGCAAAGTTATGGAGAAATCTATGGTACATTAGCAGTGTGTGCCCAAAATTTTGAATGTGCAACGGTATCAGTCTCTCCATCTATTTCCACACTGGGCATTGCAGCATTTGTAGAACGTTGTCATTGGTTCATCTGCTGATCTTGTCTGAATCTGCATGAAGTATGCCCGAGGATGCTCGCACTTAGGACATGTTTCTGTAAACATAAATACAGATGTGATGTGTTAACCTGGCATAAAGTAACAACGTTGTTAAAAGGTATGACAAATGATGCAGTTAAGGTAATTCAATGCAGGCTTTAAAACCTCACCTAGTTAAGATCCAAATGAAAGCAGCATAAACAAGGAACAAATCCAGCAGAAGAAAAAGACAAAAGAAAGATGTGTGTAGATGCAATCTCTATTTCTGTTATGTCGATTTCCACATCTGGCTTTCGTGTGAGCTTCAGTGTAAAAGACAAATATGCCAAATATAACCTATAACCTAATTGGTGCTGACACATTACATGACAGTTACACAATACAGGATTGACACACTATAGGCCAGTTTCATAGACATGGCTCAAGGACTAGACAGGCTTAAGCCTTCTGACAAAATGTAACGGCTTCACATGTGGTACAGGCATAGGTACAGGTACTTAGTGTGACAGTAGATTAAACACAATCACACTACCCGTATTCATTAAAAGATTTAAAAAAAAAAACTGGCATAGTTGGTAACAGTGAGTGAATGGTAGTGCACTAGTGCTGAGAATGCTGTGATGCATTGGTAGTTCAAAACCAAGTGATGAGGATCTTTGAAAGGCAAACTGATGTTGAAAATATAGCTTTTGGCCTGCTACATTTGGCTGTAAAAAAGTGAAACGCTGTTTTTCAGAATGGGCCACTGAACATAACTCATTCACTTACCAGGGGTAGAATCCACATTTTCCCAAGCCGCAGCCCCACCAAGAACATCGTCCACCTCTTTTAACTTGGGATACTTCCTGTTGTTTACCTATAATGGGAAAGATTTGTGTCAAATCCAAAGAAACCAGCTGTGAAACTAGGAGCAGTTGCACTTTCAGACTACCTTGGATGGGTACTGATGGTAATTCATTAAAATAAGATTTTGAACTGATATCTGGGTGTACAGCACAACACAATACCAGAATCAGGTAAACCTCTAGTTTGGACCTGGAGGCACAATAGAGCTTTACAAAGGCTACAGTAGAAAATATATGGCATGATGGTGAAAGCAGTTTGCTGAATGCTACTTCCAAGCTAGCTGGGTAGGTCATGTTGTCCATTAAGGGTTTTAAATTGCACAAAAGAAGCTTGGAAAGGAAGTCAGGATGTTGTCTGTTTCTTGCAGTAGCTGTTTTTTTTAGTTAGAGCCTACTAGCTACACTAAAACAACCAAAACCGTAATGAAAATGTGTTACTTTGAGCCATACTAACCTTTCTTGTGATGTTATGTACATAGGGACAAGTGTTGCAGGCGAATCTCAGACACTTCTGTCCTTCCTCGACAATCAAAACATTCCCACACGTTGGACAAAAAAGAAGCATGTTACCTGGAAAAAAATATTTACCTACACGAAAAACAGATGGTTAACTTTACTTGGTGTCCCCTGTATGTAGCTTGATGTTTTCATAATATGAGACCCATGTGGAGCAGCGGAAACACAGCTAAAGCCAGGTGCTTCTCCTTTTCGGCTCGGTGGGAAACAAAATATAAATGACAGGATTGGTCTTAAAAGAAATAAACGATCAGTACCCAAAATAACATAAACTTTACTTAATATTAAAATGATTTGTAATATTTACTTATCAACGGAAACAGTTAATATGTTGATACTTTTAATTTCAGTGCGGAAACGTTTTGGGAGCTAAGATTTCCTACCGGTACGTAATTTCTATCGCACACACAATGTTTGTTGCTGCAAAACAGTTCTTAGTCTAAAATGCTTTCACTGCTGTTGTTTAATTTCAATCGCGTATTAAATCCTCGTTGTCGTAGTCGTGTTCAGCAACGTTACTGAGGACCGTAACGTTGGTTTAACCGCTAACTACCTAACTAACAGACTAGCACTTGTCAATCAACTTCTTGTACTGCAGGATGGAGCAGCAGACTGACGACCCTCTGGGTGAAATACAGTCGGTAAAGCAGGAGGATGTCAGCCAAGAGGTGGAAAAGACGAATCCAATGGAGGGTGCAACGGCAGATGTAGAGGAGGAAGATGAAGAGGCTCTGCCCCACTCAGAGATCTTGGATATTTTCGAGGAGGGACTTGCTCGCCTTGTGCAGGACCCTTTACTCTGCGACCTTCCAATTCAGGTTGGTTATAATATGAACTATTCTATGTGTGATCAGGGATGTAGTGAAGGGCAAACCCACATAAACTCAGGTTACCCACCTTTTTATTACAATACTAATATAGTTTTGCTTTTCTGAAAATGTAATTGATTTTTGTTTATATTGGTTCTTAATTGTCTTATGATGATTGCAGACTAGAGGTTATAATTTCCCACCTTTTACATCACATCACTACATCACAGATAACACAATAGGGAAATTCTGTTCTCGCTTGCCCCCCTCCACACAGAGGTCAGGGTCAGACACCCTGGATCTGATGGGGAGTCAGTGTCTTGCTCAAGGACACTTCAGCAGGGCGGGTGTTTGAAGACACTAGTCTCTCTAACCACTAGTCCACAGTGCTTCTTAGCTTATACACTCAGTGTGCAAAATATGAGGAACTCCTTCCTAGTTCAGTTGCACCCCATTCTGCACAGCCCATGATTGTCAAGAGGACTAAAACCCTGACCTTCTCCATCTGCTCTTCATGAAGTGGATTTAATAGGTGAAATCAGTAAGGAATCACAGCTTTCTCCTGAATTCACCTGGTCAGCCTATCATGGAAGGAGAAGGTCGCCCTAATGCTTGTTTTGTCCACTCAGTATATGTATA